>DWME01000999.1:0-27793 GCA_018244795.1 Parelbella ahira ahira
AATATATAAATATGTGAAACTAGTTAATTGAGTCAGGGGTTTTTTTGTGGAAGTCCACTGTTAAATTAAGATATAACGGTAAAAAGTTAGAGGTAAGAAATAAGAGGTTAGAGGTAATAAGTCAGAGGTCAAATGTAAGAGATAAGAGGTAAGGCGTAAATGGTAAGGGGTAAAAATTAAGAATTAGGTTAAAAGTAAGAGGAGGTCGAGTGCGTTCGTGTCAAGTTAGTTTTTAAGAACATTGAAAATTAACTTTAACTTAACTATCAACATCAATATTATTACTTAACTAACACATGTGTATCTTTGAAACAACTCAATTCTGAGGAACAGTAATACATCTGCAAGTTATAAAATCACAGCTGGAAATTTACGTAAGTTTTGTAATTTTTGTAAGTTTTACTTCTCACTTGGGTTTTTCCGAACAGTCAGCTAGAACCAGGCTTTCGTTGCATTGCAGCGGTGATAGAGTGGCAACTGTCCCAGATAAGGTCTGAACCGTGGACTCCTGGAGACGGCATTCGCCTGGAAACATTAGCATAAACCGCACCAGCTAAGTAATTGGAATAAAAATAATAGTCAAACATTTGAAGGTCTAAAGAGTGATAACTTCCTGGTCTAAAATTCAGCTTATCCAGGGATCCTGTGTTTAATTCCTGGCGAATACTCTTTTACAGAGAATAGGTAGCTTCACTATCACTTACGATACAATCCGAACTTCTTCATGAGCTGCATGTTCGCCAGGTTGTCCAGGAGCCACGCGAAGTTGTCCGACTTGAACGTCATGTCAGCGCCGTCGTTGATGCTTATGGAAGCCACGCCGTTCTTCTCCTGTGAGAAAACATATTATTATATAGTTACTCCAGGTTCCTTGCATACTTGCAGAGAACACAGAGTGCTATATATCTCTATCCTGGCACTACTGACGTTCTTCTTTTAAATCCATCTATATCATACGCGCATGGCGGATTTAGAGACTTCTCACTCCAAAACCAGTCAGTATCTGACCTATTTGGGGAATAGACAGAGGAACGTTGTTCCATTATTTTTACCCGTTATGTTAAACGTCGCATGAAATAGGCGGTGAGCCTATGGCCATATTTCTTCTTCATACTTCTTAAATCTCTTAAATTATTTCTTACTTTGATTAAAGCTGTCGAGTTGATGGTATCCTTGTCCAGCTGCTGCACTATCTGACCCAAGGTGGTGTCCCGTCCGAATCCCACTTTGGGCATGATGTCGAAATCATGCAACTAGAATAAAAACAAACAAAATTAATAGGACAAATAGTAACTTCTGGAATAACTAATATTAGATGTATAATTTGGCCTTTATTCATTCAGCCGTTCAGTCATTCTTTCATTAGATCTTTCATTCATTCATGCTTTTAAATATATTTGCAATTCGTCATAATTTCCGAGTGTCTCTACCCTGTTTGGTTTTTGTACATCTTCTTGCCTATTACAGTAGGAATAATCAGATATGAAATTGATGTTGATGATCGCTACCATAATTGCCTAACCAATGAAATTTAGACAAAATTTGCAAGGTGAGGTTTAACAAAACCTATTAATCATAGCTGAGGTCCAGAAACATTGAAACCAATATTAAAATTATATCTCATATAATAATACCACTAAACTAAGAAAGAGTATTGTATTGTTACACTATTGTAATGTTTGGTATGCCTTCTTATCAGGACTCTTCAATTACCTTCTCCCCACAAATCTTGACTTCCACGACTCTTTCCAGCTCTCCGTTGACGTTCCTGGGTCTGCCGGTATAGTCCACTCCCAGCCTGCTGACCTCATCATCGGAGTGACAGCTTTGGTACCTGAAAAAATACAAATATACATGGATTAATTTGTTACGAATAATACTAATTATTAGAGCGCCTGTTTACTTACCGTTTTCTTTATTCAATCCTACGATCAGAAGAAAAGAAATATTGAGCAATATTTGGAAGTTGACGCTAACATTGGAGTTGAGTAATATGAATAAGAACTTTCTGGGCGTTATTATATACCTACTCATATACATTTGCAAAATTTTTGCACTTTATATTAGAGATCCAGGATTATGTGGAAGTTATACCGCACTAAAAATCCCTAGGTGAGTCTCCTCTGCATAAAAGGATTCTAAACTCCATAAAGTACTATGGTACCTGTAACGGGAACCATAAGTGGCCTAACACATACCTATCACCAGTCTTGTATTTTATGAGAATTCTGCCCTCGTATGTAGCAGGGTGGCTGATGATATCAAGGTCCGCAGGTGCGTGGCTAAAATCTTCTTTTGTGTAGCACAGCTAAAAGAAAAGGTGCATAAATTAGTTCATGTTTTCAATATACATATCTTCTAATGCGCGGTAGGCAGAGAACACTAAGTGACAAATATATCCTTCCTTTTAGACGTGATGTATTTCGTCTACATTCACTATTCTCTTTATACGGGCAATCTGATTTGGCAAACTTCCGACTCCCCCGTCAGCCAATGTCTGACCTATTTGGTCAAGACGAGTACGTCATTGTCTCCCACGGTATCTATGTCAACCAACGTTGGGATGGTAACCATTTTGTCATTCTTCCATCTGCCATTTTTTCAACATGTCCAGACTTTCGAAACATGCCCCTTCTCAGTTTAACACGAACACTATATTTCACACAAAGCATCTTTGTCGGCGGTCACTGTCGACGAGTATTACTGCACATAGACTTCATTTCAGCCATTTATTTTGCTTTCAGTTACAATGGAGAAAATAAACCATTACCTTCCAGAAAGTCTTTTCAGGATTGCCAGCGAAAGGCTGCTTCACGTACAGGAACCACTCCACAGTCATGTTGCCATTAGACGCCTTCAACTTGGTATTAGAATCTATCTTCAGATATGCTTCCACGTTATCTTCTTCTAAGCTGCAAAGAAACATTACACCAAAATATTCATTGATTGTAAAAAAATGTATAGTTTGTAAATAATATTGTAAATAGTAAACAATCACTGAAGATAAAACCTTACCTGTCGTTAAATCAAATATAACACAAAGATCTGAAAATCAAGGTCAAGTCTTTTCTTAAGCAATGGATGGAAAAGAGCTGACATGATGGGACTAATTACCTGTAATAGCTCAACTGAATCCCAAGATTGACTTCCCATTTATCTATTCTCTCGAACCTGCCGTCACCTAAGCTGAACTTGACCTTCACCATTTCATCCCCGCCCTGCACTTGTCGGGACGGTGGGATGATGATCCCGCAGGATCCTGATGATGGAGTGGTCAGCAGGAGTATGCTGTTAAGCATTTGCGACGGTTTCGGGGTGGGGAGGATACTGTAATTAAAGTTCTTAAGTTGTTATCTGCTATATAAGTTTTTCAGAAATTTTGACAAAATATGTGTGCATTTGTTTCCAGCTCTACATAATATGTACTTTAAAGCATTATTTGTTTCCTGAAAAAATCCTTTATATTGTTAGGTGATATGATCTGTTCCCGGTTTATGGCAATAGACTCACCACCTATACCAAGGGACGCAAAACGTAACTGGTGAAACGCGAGAGGATACTATACTCCACCGATTACAGGCGTGATGATCCCTTTAGGTGATGTTAGTACCTACATAGCTTATATCCTGGAAAAACCTTATGTAAACACTGATGGGGTATCAATTGCCCACTGTAGGGCCTCCGTCTCAGTGGAATTGTAAAATAGAAAATGTTAGTCCATAGATTAGTTGTAAAAAAATTCGCGGCCTAACATCAAATACTTTTGATTTTAATAACGACAATGAAATATAAAAATTACTTAGATATAAATGTAATATAATAATATATATACGCTTAGTTTGTACAGTGAGAGTACCATTATCATTATCATTATATTGAAAAAAGTTGATAAAATTAAAAATTGTAATATTAAATTTTAATATATTTTTATTTAATGTTGCAAGTTTGCCACACATACTACTCACTCATAATTAATAATCTTTGACATCAAAATCTTTTCGAAAACCTCAGTCCCGGACGTGTTCTGCTCGCAGTCGAAAAATATGCCTCCATTGTCCTGTAAATTAAATGGCAAGTTGATTCTATTCTATTCCATAATAATCGAATAATAGAATAAGGATTATTATTCTATTCCATGGTGGAACGTAAACGTAACTAGTGAAACGTGGGAGTGTACTACACTTTTCTGCTCAAGCCTTCGGATAAATACAGGCGAGATATTTTATTGTTACACATTTATTATTATTATTACGTGTATAACATAACACAATTATAAGACGATCGTTTAATAAATTTATCAAATCATCTCTCTCACTGAACACCTCGTCCAAAATATATCAGCCATTGTAATATGTTCCAACTCAAGTATTCTCTCGTACCCTTCGACATTAAACTGTAATAGTATATAATATATCACTTCAAACTTCAAACTTCTTATATATTACTGGCCCATTGGTCCAGCGGTAAGTAAACCTGGCAACTGAGTGTAAAATCGTTGGTTCGATTCCCTTTCTGGACAAATATTTGTATGATGTGCATGAGTAAGTATTTTTTGTATCTAAGAGTAAAAAAAGTATTTGTATAAATATCACAACATACGTTTGGCCAGTATTCCCTGGAAGGGATAGGCAGAGGAGTGTAGTACTACCACTTTTGAACCAAATATGTTATACGTCCAATGGATAAATGGATGCAATATACATATATATGTATATATATATATATATGTGTGTATATGTAGTTCATCAGCCGTCTGATTACCATATTTTTGATTTTATATGATATTTTTTTACACTCTTGTGGCTTACTTTGGGATCAGACGGCCACATATGATGTTCCAATGTAGTATTTTCATTGTATGTATATAATGTCCAAATATATAACAAATTTCAGCAAAATACCTGGAACTCCCTCGGCCGTCTCGAGTCGTTACAAACTATAAGATCTAAAGTTCGCGAACTTGTCAAGGACCCGTTTCGTTAAATTAGTGGTCGATGGGACCGGGTTGTGACAAAGCTAACCCCCCAGGGGTAAACTGGGATGTCTATTACAAATAACATTATAACTTTAATTATTTATTGAAAAGCATGAAACATTAAAACAAAAAATAGAGGACAAAGAGGAAACGTTGAATAAAATAAAAGATAGACACAAATTAATATATAAAATATTTTATAAATCCGGCATACTCTACATTTCGCAGACTCATCCCTTTAAATACGTGCTCGGTAACGTTTTATAAAAATTCAGTGAATATGAAATTTAAACTCACCCCCGGCGAAGGATTAACAAGAACTTTATAAAAAAAAATTATTATTTTTAAATCGTTTCGCTACGTCCCCCCGTACAGGGTAAGTAGAGAGAACCGAGTACCAAAAATCTATCGTTACAAATCCCCACTTCTTCATTCATGGCTCTCTTCATACACTCACTCTGGTTACGTAGATTTGAGACTCCCCCATCACAGGTAATACTATTAAAAATATTTGTAATAATGCATGATCTAGCTGAAGCATCTAGCATGATAATCTAGCTGAAGAGCTAGGTGGAGTTATAATATACGGACAGCAGCTGGCAGCGGTTGGACACGTCAATGTCCAGCAGTGGACGAGAACCGGCTGATGATAATGATGACAATGTTTATCATCTTATTTAATCTCTTAATAGACAATATATCAAATCATTCGAGTACATGATATATTAATATTGAAATTGATTACAATTTGATGTTATAATTATAGATTCTCTTAATTCTTCTATTTATTTAGTATTAGGTAGGTACTATATTAGTAATTACTCACCGCGTTTTTGTTCTTGTTTCCGGATATAGTGTACGAATCGCTCCCTTTAGGGGTTTTCATTGCTATTTGGACCCTTGAATGCATCGCCGCGCCAGCTCTCTGCGCGAAGGGGTTTAGCCAAGTTAACCTAAATCAACAAACGAAGGATCAGTCTTGTGGCTTGGGGTCACACAGGGATCTATCCTTAGCCTATTTTGGGCGTCAAATAAACTTACACAGAGAACCAAATAAATATTATCATAATAGTAATCAAACATTGTGTAATTGATTCTTGTCTATTTGAGGCAGTTATATGTATTTAATGTTAAAAGAGAATGTCATGTCATCAATTTCAAACGTAACATCACGCTTGTAATCCCCGAAGGGGTAGGCAGAGAAGTGTAGTGCACTCCCACGTTTCACCACGTTACGTTTAAGATCCGTTTTGTTTGGATTTTTCTAATTTAGAAGTTCTAGTAGTGACTCGGAGTCTGGATCTGTGCCCGGTGTATAGCAATAGGCTCATTACCTATTCCATGGGACATAAACACAGGCGTGATGTCACAATTAATAATATAGAATTGATGTTAAAAATTAAGTAAATAATAATTTTATAATAGCATACCATTGCTAACAGCTTTTTTTTCACACAGTTACAGTTACACACACATACAATTTAAAATTAATAATCCATAGATTATAAATCTTTTCTCGTTAAGTTTCCACACAAAACATTTTACACAAAACATTCAACTTACGCAATACTTTTGATGGAAGGCTGAGAGCTGACGTTGAACTTTATCGGCAAGTGCGCAACCAATGAATGCTGTGCTCTGGCCTCGTGCTCTGACCGGAGAAGCGGCGCCGCAGTGGATAGCGTTGTGAGCGATGTACCGTGGTATCTGCAGGCGAAAGATCATATCTCATCGATTGAGTTCTTAATTAAACTTAGTTACTTACTTATTACTAATTTAGTAAACTTGAAACATTTTTTACTTTTCAAACGTCGCAATATATACATCACGCTCGCAAAGTATATGAGTCCTATTTAGGAATGGATAAGGATAAGCGGTTGGTGACCCTGAGCCGGGTATTGTGTGTTCGGTTCCCACTCAGTACAAATATTTGTGTTCATTATGAACAAGAGTATTTACTATATGTCTGGGCTCAAAATGATAATGTAATTGTGTATATATGTGTGTCATTTATCAGCTGTGTGGTAAATGTAATACAAACTCGAACGTGTTTAAATGTTAAAACTGTCTGACCGTGTAATAATAATTATTAATTCCACGTCACTTTGCAAACAATTTGTTACAATTCTGTTAATTAGAAAATCAGTAAACGAAATTTTATAACATGATATAAATATGATTTCGAACCTTCTCACCCTGATAATGTCCTTGTCCGACAATAAAATTGTTAAGGAAAAAGATTGATGATGGCAATGATAAAGATGATGACGATATTACCTTATTATATACCTAAAACTCGATAATGTCTCAGTAATTCAAAATTTAAGAATGTCTATTAAAAACAAATGTATTAAATGAATATTGTGGAGTGTGAGTTAGCTGATAGGCAATCAATCAGAACGAACCCAAAAGAAAAATAAGCCAATAACCGCCTAATGTTTTGAGTCAAATCTATAAAATATTGCACTGCATTGCACTGCACATTACTTAAATTTTTGGTATCCAACTTCTTACCTTATATGCAAATCGTTCTCCCACGCCAGTTCGTCATCTTTTTGTTCAGACGAAGCGGTCAGATTGCCTCTAACTGACACGAACGTCACTATTGAGGACTGGAGACGGATTGGTGTTCCTGATCAGGAGAAAACAGAATTAAGTTACTCAAAAGTCAGAACAAAAAAACTGGTGCATTTAAGTACTCCCAAGGATATTTTATGGTCCTTTCTTTTGTCTCTGTGCATGTATTTGTTTGTGTGTGTAGAACATCTCTCTGGGGGAGGACCACTGATATATCTATGTCTACCATGAAGCTATTGTCACTGTAACAGTTAGTATGTCGGTCACACCACTAACAGTGGTGGTAGATCCGTGACGTCTCCAAATGGAGACTGCGGAAGACCAGCGCTGGTTGTTCTTGGACTTCCAGCATAATTCTGAGTAGGTTCCATTTCATAACGTGTGCGGCCTGCAATTGTTCTGTTTGTTGGTTTTTATATTTTAGTGCCTCTATAACTTGTAAGTATACACATTGCGGATAAAGAGTTTTCTTTCTTTTTAATTTCTTTTTTGTGGAACAGATGAACACTGACCACTTTACAAATGGGTGAATTAGCTACTGAATATTAATAACCGACTCACCGAGATCACTGGGCACGTTGACGTCCAACTGTGTCGGGTAGTAAACGAGCTGCTGGTTGATGTGGCTGCCAAATCTCAGGAAGTCGATTATCGATTTTGTTCCTGCAAAAACACTAAGATGAATTCACACATTCATGACAACAGATTTGTTTATACATAAATAAATGATTAGATTCTACCAGACTCTTGTCTAATCTCCTATCTGATAGAAAAACCAATTTCCATAACGCAAGGATTTTTCCTGGCGGCCAATAACTGGAACACCTTGCTAGCGTCTCTGTTTCCAGACATATAACCTGGGTCACTTGAGAGCAAGGGTGAATAAGCTCTTCCTAGGCACGCGTGCTCCATCTTAGGATGCACCTGCGCGCACCGTGGGGCGTGATTGCGGAAAATTACTAACTTATCGTATAATAAAAAAATATAATTCATCATCATCGTCGTCAGCCTCTTGATAGGCCTCACCTAATCGGCGCCACTCCATTCGGCCCTGGGCTTTCCGAATCCAGCGGCTTCCCGCTGTCTTCTTCAGGTCGCCAGACCACCTGGTAGGAGAGCGACCTCCACTAATTTCTTCAAAGCTATCGTAAAGATTTATCACATTGGTATTGCCACTTAATATTTTTGCCATTCGGAAACTCACTGTCATCGTCCGCCCAGCTCTCGAAGCTGCTCTGGTTTATGTGAGTCGCATACACAGTCTTGTCATGAATCTTGATCACGATGTCTATGTGGATCTGGTGGAGAAGTAAATAGAATCATAACATAGGGCGAGAAACCATGCTGGAAAAATTTAGTAAGACTGGTTTGAATCGTTCACAACCATGTACTTTGCACTAGCCTGTTTGTCCAAAAAGTCTGCATGGATAGAGGATAGAATATTTGGTACTCTATGCTCCTTGCCTACCACGTAATTAGCCTGGTGTGATATATAAAAATATATGCATGTGGTTAACATGGATAAGACTGGTCAAATTCACGAGGTGTGATTTTTTTTCACTTTAAGGAATCGAAACAAGAATAGTCAGCTTTACCGTATTCGGATGCAGCAAGAATCTAGGTATCGCGGCCTTCCAGCCTTTTCCGTGGAACATCCTCTCCGAGGTCTTCAAATTCCACACCTTAAGCTTCTGCAGCAGCTGGATCAAGGGTTGGGAATCTAATCCCTTGTTGTTCTGATTTTGTAGATTTTTGTAAATATTCGATGACACCCCTTCAGCTATGACATATATCTGTGGAAAACATTTAGGTAAAAATTGTCTTAATATATGCCTTATATATCTACATACCTTTAAATAACGAGCGCTATTCGAAAATGTCAGAATTCTACCCAATGTATTTAGAGTACAAGATAGAAAATTCTAGTGTGCTTCTATGTGTCTTATAATTCTCTTGTTACTTTTTTATATATACATCTAGCCTGGCAAATAGGCAGACGGGCCACCTGATGAGAAGTGGTCACCGTCGCCGTATCCAACAGTCGAATGATAAGAGGGTCGAAAAAGAATCCCAAGATTTTCTCTAAATGAAATCTCTGTATTTACTTAAATAAACAACGGAATAAGAGTGGAGATATCAGGTCAGATCTCTTTTCCCATGATACAGAAGAACTTACAGCGGCTTGATAGGGTCTCCTCCCACCAGTGGAAAGTTTCACAGCAGCCATCGCCGGCATGGGTCCACTCGCTTCTCCAACACTGAGAAACTGGAGTGATGCTGCACCTATTTCTTCACCAGCAGTTAGGATGTAATTGTTCGTGGCCCAGAATGTTGAGTCTGCGTCTTTTACCTGGCTCGCCACGAACGGAACATAATATGACCTGGAAGTGGTTTCAAAAGACCATCAGAACTATTATTTGACGAGATTGAAACTCTCCCCACAATCACGTAGCCTCTTTCTTGCCAATTCTCAATTATGACAATAATCAACTCTTGTCCTCAATGGAAAAGGCTGCACAGATAAGACACAAAAAACGTGTCTTTAAATGGCTTACAGCCTTGCATATATTTCAGTAGCGAAAGATCAACTCCTAATTTTATATACGAGTACTTTTCCAATTCGGGTTCTTATATAGCTCGTAAACTTGTATTTTGACTTGGTAACCATAAATGACTACAAAGGTAAACAGCATAATATCACATCTGTAACAAAAGCTTGCTCTATCTTGGTAGAGTTGCCGCCTAATGCAATCATGAAAGACATATTTATTTTTTTAAAATCTGTTTAGAATTTGTCTTTGCACGATAATACGACACGACATTACGATATCGTTTGGCCTTGACGTAATATGGTGGGAATCGATGATACATCTTATAAAGAGGCATAGAGACCAGAAAAATCTTATTAAAAGATATAAAAATATTAAGATCTCGTTATTAAACGATGAGTCATTGTCTAACTCCGATGCCACTAGATGGGAAGCACAAATACATTCTAAAATTAATCAGGCAAGTCTAGAAACAGCCTGTTTAAAGACATGTAAGAGTACGAAATCAGCACTTACACAGTCTTATATCCAGCATAAAACCTGTTCGCCTCCAAGCTCTTGATGGTGCTGTACCAGAACCTTCGGAGCTGGCTGCTAGTGGAACGCTTTATGAAGTTGTGGATAAAAAGGAAATCGGTCGGCCGAATATCTGATCCAAGCAGAGTGTGCAACGCCGCAATCCGAAGTTGTATGTGTTCTGTCTCATCTATCAGGATTGGGAGGGATGTTTCTAGAACCTACAGAAAGAAGACATTATTTACAATTCTTCATAACGGGACGTAAACATAAGTGGTACAACGTGGGAGTGTACTACTACACTGTTCTGCCCTAGGGGACTACAGGCGTGATAATAAGTTTACGTTTATAATATAACAAAATTGTAATTAATTAACTGACCGTAGAGCCTCGCAGATCGTACCCACATGCCAAGGACGCCCAGAATCTCTCGTGTCTATTTCTACCTGGATCTGCATGTATCGTTCTTATGTAGGACTCGGCTGTGTAGCCCAGACTGCAGAGGCCCTGTAGCCACACCATACGATCTATGTATTGTGGGCAATCTGGAAAAAAGGATCAAATAAAAAATTAGAATAACATGATCTTTTCTAATCCTCTTCCGTCTGTAAAAATTATTTAATTCAATCAACGTTCGAACAAGTGATTGTTCGTTCGTTAGTTCTTTCATATTCTATCGTCGATTAAAAATATTTGCTAACTCGACGCCAGCCCTAATTATTACGTTCCATCTTAAAGTTACCAATTAACCGTGAACACAAACTGCTAACCCTAATTAGATTGTCACTAAATTTAAAACTAAAATTATCTCTGTAAAAATTTCCGACTCTAATTACAACGCTTCTTCGTTTGAAGGTCATATAACCCACAGTTCAGTACCTGTATAATTTAAAAAATGTAACATTACGCCTGTAATATTACGCAAACCCCGAACGGGTAGACAGAGGAGTGTAGTAAACTCCCACGTTTCACCAGTTACATTTCACGATCCATGAAATAGGTCTGAATAAATGAGTTTACTACCATATACCGGGCACAGATCCAGATTCCGACTCACTACTAGAAATTTCTACTAGAAAATCGAAGTTAGAAAAGCCAATTGATATGCCACGATTAAAATATTTAGTTTTTTAATTTAGTTCCATTTCAATACGAAATCGGTGAAAAATACAATTACAAAATAAAAGAGAAATAAAAATTGCCAGAATCAAGACCACAGAAGATACCAACCGCTATACATTCTAAAGTACTTGACGACGATGTTATCAAAGTAATCTTGTTTGACTCTCATCAGGTCCATGGTCTTCGAGGCCAGGGTCGCGAAGGTCAGTATACCGGCGTGTCTAATCTCGGGTGGGAAGTCCAGGCCCAGTTTGTTGAAGACCTCCAAATCCTCGAGAAGGCTCTGGCTGTGGTTCGCTACGTTGAACGGAAGTTTCCTGATCAAAGAGAGGATTGTGGCCTCCTCCAATTTTTCCTGGCGAAAGTAACTTAATTGTATATAATATAATGGTAATAATGTCTTGGGACAACTCACAAATGGGCATCTGATCCCAAATTACCCAGAATCTGCACTATGATGTCTCGCTAGGTGACAAACTTCAATTAAATACATACATACGTAAATAATTGTACACCCAGACAGAAGAAATACAAGTATTAGTCCTTAGTAGGAATTGAAGCCACTACCCACGGCTTGGCTAATAAGCTTACTAACCACCAAGCCAAAGGGCATGTCAAATTCAATTAATCACATCAAACGAAATAAAAAAGACAATTTGACAAATCAGTTCGACAATCTTACCTTCTGTTCCACAACCAAGTATTTGATGAATCTGGCGCAAGCGTCACTTCTGGCGTGGGGCAAAACTTCCAAGAAGATGTTCCTAGCTGTCTCTTGGTCGTAGCTGGTGCCCAGAGCCAAGTCCGCGAACAACTTTGTGAGAGAATCATAGCTAAGCTGTGACAATGTACTGAAAGAGAACCGAACATGAACTGAAAATTGTACATTGTAAAAGAATCATCATCATCATCACCAAGCGTGTTTAAGCTCACTGCTGGACATAAAAGCGCATTTGAACTCGATCGAATTACCTCTTCGTATCCAAAAAAGAAAAGTGTAAGAATACTATTAGTGAAAATAGGTTAAATAAAAAAGCAGATGAAGCGAGGAAGTACTACACTTCTCTACCTACCCCTTCGGGCTAATACATAATGATATTTTATAGCAAGAGGATTCCCAAACGCTTGCCATAAAACGTAAAAATAGACTTTTTTGAAGTGTAATAAAGTTCTATTTTGTTTAAGTTCTCAGCTCTCTGAGTGGTTCAATTTAAAAGGATTTTAAGGACTCTACTTCACAGTGCCAACTCCCACTTGGCTAACAAAGCCGACTCTATCCTAGCCTAAGTCTGTGAACTCCCACTTTGATAACATAGCACACTATGGCGTAGCTTTTACTAGTCTTGACTATCTTCTCAGCGTGAGAAGGCTAAACCAATCGCATATCACGCTAGTATAGCGTGGGTTGGTAGACTTAACCTTCATACTGCACAATGTACCAGATAAAAACTCACTTGAGTAAGTTAACAAAATCCAAGGTGTGTATGAGAGACTCATTCCTTACTATATTGTCTGCGTCAATTCCTTTTCTGGCGATTTTCAGAATTATCTGCAATAAATGTTTATATATTATTATTACCTACGGGCAGAAAGAGAAAACAAAGGGAGTTCCATAACTGACCCGAAGAATCGGGAATAGTGGCTAAATACCATCTAAATTATGGATAATCAACGCAAGAAGGACCTCCAGCAGTAAGGATAGTGAAAAGAAGAAGGCAGTACATTTACCTCATACGTCCGATTCGCCAAAGCCTCTTGGGGCACTGTCCGGATACCTCCTGTTGGATCCGTAAAGTCGCTAGCAGAATAGTGTATGCCGGTCCGAAACAGGTCTAGCTTCTCGACGATACCAGCTGGAAAATCTGTATCGTGGTAGAGTGATAACCTGGAAATAGAACTAGACTTAAAACGTGGTATTACGACTTCTTGCAATCCTTTTCATATGCCATTACTCGGAGGCGAACCACGGATATCCAGATCCATATTGGAAGTATTTGAATAGCCTGCCAAAAGGAAAGCAATAGTTATCTGATAATTATCAGTTTGTTTGCTAATATATACGTTAAAGTTTGAAAAACTGGTCACTAATAAAATTTAATTTAATTTTGGTAACAAAAAAATCACTAATTCTAACTAATTTACTTCATCATCAATGTTTCTATCCTTCTTTTATTGGAAACATGTCTCTTATCAGAATAAGAAGGGTTAAGGCCGAACTTTGTCTTGACAAACTACATCAAGGTTTGCTGATACAATCAAGAAGAAGATGCTTATTGTATCTGATATAACTATGTATCTATAGTACTCAGAAGTTACATACTCAGAAGTTACGCTCAGTATGTGATCATTAACTTTGTACTGAAAGCGCCCGTTCAGGTCCAGGCTGGCCAGACCGTTGGCGTCCAGCTCGTACACCCGCTCTGCTGTGGCGATAGCGTCTGGCTGGAAGAAGTTTTATTATTGTAGCTCTGTGACAATTGCCAAAATTGATTCCATGTTAATTAGTCCAGTGGTATTCCCCGTATTTACCACGCTTGCAAAGTTCACAATAATGATATCCTGATGTATAAACGCAGGAACTGTTGCGAAGAGATTCGAAACTCTTCCCCCCGGAATGAGAACAAGTTTAAGACAGTAAGCTGCCACTACTGTCTAATGTCTGTTTGCTATGTGCTGTATGTTCCATGCTGATGTGAATCGATCGATGACATACCACTCCCCGTTCGAAGTCCTGGCTCCAGGGTACAGAGCTCCAGATGTGCTCATTGCTGGTGGAGGATGACTGCGTCTTGCTGTACTTTTTGATGGTACTGCCTTTCGCCGTATACACCATTAAGCAATTTATGTAGAGACAGGGCTGGAATATAGAGAACACTTCGTTCCACATCAAAACAGTAAAGATTCTTTGAAAGTCCTCGTAAGCCTAACATCTCGCCAGGAATCCCCGAAGAGATAGGCAGAGGAATCCAGTATGCTTCTGCAATTCAACAGTAATGGCTTTACATCATGCTTTGGTAAAGCCTCATGTGCCAAGAAGACTAGAAGAAGAAGAGTTACCTCATTACTAGTGTAGGATCCATTTTCCTTCTTCAGCTGAAAATTAATGGATAACGCTCGCTTGAAATTCGTGGACCAAGTCGGTTCTTTGCCCGCATACAAGGCCTTGATTAACCCGTTTTCCTGGAAATATAGAAATATTATTATTTTTATTTCCTAACGAAGTCCAGCCAATTTGGGGGTAGCTAAATAGCGAGCAATTTAGCTGAACTAGTCGTGTCAACGTCGTCTCTTTTATCGTTTTATCACGCTGGCCAAGTACAAGTTGGCCGACTTCAAAATCCTTTAAACGCACATTTTTGTAAAGAGGTGCGCACCATGGATTTAATTCCAGGACACAGAGTGAGAGGCTGACTTCTAAGCCATTCCCCTTTAGTGCTTGTAAATCGCGATCTGACCTCAACCGTCCCAATCTTCGCAAAACCATTGCTATGGTAACCAGATTCTTAATAAACACATTTAAATGAGAATTTCTCTGGTAAAACTTGTTATTATGACGTTGAATTGAAACAATCTGCAGACGTTGCCAGACTATTCTAACAGTTTCCTTCCAGTATTAGCGGGATTACCTGGTACTCTACTTCCCACGGCTGTTTCAGATACCCTGCAGCTTCTGGGTCTTGATATGTGGAGTAGCCGTAATTCTTACTGAATATGGATGTCTGAAATAAAAAAAATATTAAATGCTTTTCCGTATGTAAAGTGTGCTCCATGCGGTATTGGGTAAGTAGACGATTTGGGGACAAATTAAAGTTGAATTAATGAATATCTTTAAAGCATCCACGTCACAGTACTAATGAAAAAATTCAAGAAAGTTCTTTCCATATTTTTCAGGCTATAAAAACGTGCATATAAATTTAACTATAGACAATATAGACCAGATAGATAGAATATATAGATATACACAATGTCTATGGTCCGTGTGTTATTGGATTTTTCCCGGCCAATGTAGGGAAAAGTCGTAATTCAAAACTTATTTAATAACGCATGTAGAGACGAAATAATATTTTTGGAAACTCTAACGTATTGCTCTGCTGTTAACTTGATGAAGTATTGTGTGGCGTTCAATGTATTATTAAATGCGAAATATTTGATACTGTGCTGTTATCTTCGTAGTTGTGGCAATCCAAAAACGATGTATAAAGTGACGCGACACTTCAATCTTCTAACAAATTTTCACGAAAGCTTTGAATTAACTGAAGGCTCGATATCAGTTGATCAGTATTCGATAAACGTTGTCTGAAGTTTTCAGTACACCTTTATAACCTTTAACATATTAGTAGGCTTCTAATACATATACATATTTATCCATTGGTCTTCTGAAACAGCATTATGAGATTCGTTCAAGAAGAGATTTATGGAAGGAAAGCCGTGCTCAGCTGTAGGTTATGAGAACCTTTACAGTCATATATTGATATTGCTCGTCTATAAAACATTAATTCATTCGTTATTGTTGTATTTGTATTCGTGTTGTATTCGTATTATTTTATTCATAATTCATTTGATCGTTTACTCAATAATTCATTAGTCCATTCACTCATGCAGTCATTTTTGTTTATTTTCTCTCTATCTCGAATTAAAACTCTCGTTCAATTCCTACAGTTTATAGGCTTTATGAATACTAAGAAGCCTCATTTATTATAGAACCTCACCTTCGGATCTTCGAACTTGAATCTGACTCGCGTGTAGTTGTCGTAAACGAGCACCAGCAATCTTCCATCCAGGGTCCAATAAGACTGGCTCTCTGTCGGATACAGCACCCCCGTTGATATGTTGGTCTTCAACACGTAACTGTATTGTTTGAGCTCTGGAAATAAGACCTGGAGACCGGACGAGCTGGCGAGCGACAAACCTGGAAATATTGTTATAGACGGCCTCGTTGGTCAAGTGGTTGTAAGCCCGGCCGCCAATCGGGAAGTCCTGGGTTCAAATTCCGGGTCGGGTTCTATTGTAATTTTCTAATTTAGAATTTCTAGTAGTGACCCAGAATCAAAATCTATGCCCGTTGTATGGCAATAGGTTCACCGCCTATTCCATGTCTCTTAAACGTTACTGGTGAAACGTGGGAGTGTACTACACTCGTTTGCCTACCGCTTCAGGGATTATTGGGATTACACTCGACCCGGGGTTTGAACCCAGGACTTCCCGATCGGTAGTCGCGCTTGCAACCACTCGACCAACTAGGCATCCTCATCAACTCTTATAATTTGTAGTTTGAAATCCGAGATAGTGTAAGAAGTATACAGAAAAATGATTTAAAGAGTGGGAACTGTAATGATAAAATATTTGTGGTAAGTGTGCACGATAGAGTATGTATGGTAGAGTAAGGATATTGTATACGGTAGCGTCTTAGTCAGAATCGAGAAACTTCGCTAGTGTGAAAGATCCTTAACTTACCAGTAACAAACAGAAAGCAGCTTGCAATCATATTTAAAGTTATCTGAAAGAAACAACACAATTATTATTATTATATCAGCACTACGGCCACACCCCTCTCATTATGAGAGGAGACCTATATTCCAACAGTGGAATGATAAGGAGACGAAAAAATTTTCTTTATTTCATCACGCCTGGTCTCTTAGAGGTACGAGAGCAGCGAGTGCAAAATATATCTATTCTTACAAACTTGACGCGCTTCTTCAACATTCATTTGGGACTGATAATGTGCTCGTGCATTGAATAGTTTCCTTATTGCAAGTTATTTTCTCAAGTCAAATCGTCAAGCTTCGATAAACTGTTGAAGTTTTCGAACATCTAAACTCTTAAGCCGTTGTTTCGCCTGATCTTCGCTAATCTCCGAACTAAGTGCTTTAGTTGGCTTAAATAGTTTATTGGTAGGGCATTAAAAAGTTGTGAACAATGCTGAGCAACTGAAAAGCGTTTAGTATATTCATGATAATGAACGTTACTATACTTATAATCCCGAAAGGAATAGGCAGAAAAGTGTAGAACGCACCCACGTTTCACCATTTACATTTACCTCCCATCAGGTGGTGAACTTAATAGATTACTGTGGGCTTAAACCTAGACTACAAGCGAATACTAGGATTTTTAATTTAGAAAAACACAATAACATCCGACCCGAGGATCGAATCCAGGACTTTTCGATCAGTATTCTCCCTTGCAACCACTCAACTAACCAGACAATAACGCAATATTATCTTTGTTACATTCAGTCAACAAAAGTCTAATATTGATAAATATTCGTAGTTATTTACAATATTACTTAAAACGAATGTCAGGAACAATTTGGTTAAAAGTACAAACAAATTAAAACTACGAAATAAAAATATAGCAAGGGATTAAAAATCAAAATAATTACAATAAGAATATAATTATTGTAATATTCTTAATATACATATGTATTAATATTGAGATAATTCTAATATTTAAGTTTGAATATCACTCACTATACCAATGATAATTAAGTGGTTAGATATAAATATACCTGAGTCTATTTCAAATAGGACTTAGTCTTATGTGCAATTAATCTGCTAATAATCCTATTGTTGTTATCCTAAATGAGTAAGGTAAAAATAATTATTTATACTAGCTGGTTTGAGAGTTAACTCTTTAAAAGCGGCGTGCATGTAGAAAAGATCGATGAATATATTTCCTGTACATATACATACATCTTCACCAAGTTCCTTACAGGGTAGGTAGACAGCACCGAGTGCCAAATATGTCAATTTCTAATGGTTGTCTGGTACAGATCGCTCGTTAGCGATAAGACCGCCTTTTCTATCTCTTCTTCTCTATGCTTTTGATATAGAATAAAGAATAATTGTATTGTTACGTATTCTTAAACACCTGTATGCTTCTTCTACACTCATCACATAGCACACACCGGTATTGGCAATACAAATTAGTAAATGAATCAATTGCATACTCACGTTTACTTTCACTTGAGCACAATGAAATATATTTATATATTAGCTGTGTGTATATAATGTTATTCACGTTTGCTGTGGAGAGCAAACGTTGACTAAGTGATACGTAGCCCCGCTACTGATGATATGACAGATCAAATGTTGTAGCTTCAAAATGCGAGTACATTAATGTCAAAAACATAATATTTCTGCTTCACTGCTTTGTTGGTGCCGTTGGTGGTGAGGTTGCAAGCGCGATTGCTGATCGAGACATCCTGGGTTCATATCCCGAGTCGGATTAAATTTTATGTCTTAGATTTGGTTATAGAAATTTCTAGTAGTGGTTTGGATTCTGGCTCTGTGCTCAGTGTAGGGCAATAGATTCTCATCCTCTACATGGAAAATTAAACATAACGAGTGAAATTTTAGAGTGTTTACTACTCTTTCTACCCCTTGGAGAAATATAAATCAAATCAATAGCTTAACTTGAATATTATTGTTGAGTGATAGAGAATATCTCAGCTAAAGACCAAGTTGTCCACCATTCAGGGCATAAAAAGATCTCAGAAGGAGACAGAAATATTTCTAGATTTTGAATTGAATTCTTTCAGAATACACATTCTTTTAAAATATTACGATTTGTAACACTAATAATTTAATTTCATTGTTTTTACATATTGAACAAAAAATATCACTTCTTTTTGCAATTTCATTTCTACCTTCAAATACAAAGCTTTGTAGCGAATCTTTGTACTCTCTATTATTAAGAATTGCAAAGCTTCGTAATTATAATCTTAGAAAAAACGTGTTTAAAATATATATTCTGGAGCTACAACACTGTTCTCGGAACCCTTATCGCGGGACGATGACAATATTTTGACCTGTTGACCTTTTGAATTAAAGAGTCATTATGAATTCTCCACTTTACATTGAGCCCTTACAACCGAATAACCAGCTCTCTATCTTCCACATTACTATTAGAAAGCGCGGGCGGGAAGGGAGTAGGGAGATCATTTTAGATCGGTCTTTATAATATCATTAAATTCGTCTCGCCTGAAGCCAAGATAGATTTTAACCGTTTAATAAAAGTGATTAGTTAATTGTTAATAACTTCGTCTAACTGTTTTAACGTTTTAAAGTTTTTAAATTATCAATGACAGATAAAAGAGTGACAAATCAATGTATTGTCGAGTTTTTCTTTTCTTTCTTAAGTGTAATGAATGTTTTGAATGAAAGAATATATGTATATATAATACTCCCCTATATTGACCAAATAGGTCAAGTGCTGGCTGATGGTGGAGTTCAGAGACTCTGAAACCAGCGTACATGTGAGACAAGCCAGAGAAATATAGCACGAGATACATATATTTAGCACTCGGCGTTCTCTGCCTACTCCATTAAGAAACTGACGTGAGGATATAGTACCTAATAACTATGTTTAACAAAGGGTGAGTTTAATGTTTAGAGACATAATATATAAATTAACGGAATATTTCGTCGAGTTTTCTATACGTGTTAAATATGTGGGTAATTTTGAAAAGATAATTTCATACGGGCTGCCATTATAGGGCCATTAGAATATACTCGTATATTTGAATATATTTTTACATACATACATATCCCACGCCAATTCCCTTACGGGTTAGGCAGAGAGCACAGAGTGCTAAATATCGCTTACCTTGCATACCTGCCGTGCTTGTTCCACTTTTATCTAGCTCTTATATTTTGAAAAATATTGCTTTATATAGTATATTTGCACTTTATAAAAATTATTCATTTTTTTCATATAAAGAATCTTGAGGCGCTTTGAGTGACGTTTTTAATGAAATAAATAAAAAGTGTTAAATAATAATGAAACTTAAGTGTGTGTAATATCAAAATTATAACATTTTAATAAGTACACGTGAAAGTAATATATGTATACAGTATATTTAACAAAAAGGCAATTTATAAAATGTTTGTGTCTGTCGGGAAAATTATTATTGGGTTTTTTCTGGTTTTCAATGCGACTGTTGATGTTGATTGGATTATGGAATTGTTTTAAAAGTGAACAACACTTGCTATATGAAGTGAGTGTTGAAGATAAACATCGTTACGAAATTTACATCACAAAACAACGGACAAAACAATTGTCTTATCTTGTATATATACTTCGGGGTATGAATCACCGTTTTAAAATTACGATGACCGTGATACAAGAACTATAAAGATAGCAGAAAATGTTTTATTTCGTTCAAAAATGCATTCGAATTTGTTATTTGTTGTCGTTTTCTGTGTATATCTGCATAATGGTAACTATTACTTACTATTTTTGATGTTTTATTTTACCGCGTTTTCACAAACGTCGATTTTGATTTGTAATTTTTTAATAGAAATGCAGTTTCCGGGTTTTTGAGCCATGTCTTGTTTAATGTCAAAAACAATGAACACTTTACAAAAATATCTACAAATCTGACTATTTTATTGGAATATTTTATATAAAAGAACTGGCAAATGGGGTTTTTAGCTATACCATATTAAATATAAAAACCCTATTAAATGTTTGACGAGATTTATTTTTGTGAGTGATAAGTGCACCCTTTCTTAAGATTATATAAGTCATTGAAGAATTTCTGCTATATCAGATTCTTTATTTTATATAAATTATGTTTCCAGGTTTGCTGGCTGACCAAAATGGTCTATCAAGGCAGAAAAGGTGTGTATAACATATTTGCTATTTCATCGTATATCTCCATATTGTGTCATTACATTACAATTAACATGGTAAGCGAACGCGGTCAGTCAGTTCATAACTGACCATGACTTTTTCCATGAATACCATGGCAACCATGATTTTTTTCATAAATATTTGTAAGAGTCGATTGTACTTTGAAATGATGTTTTTTCGTATTTTTAATCTTTAAATCTTATCGGAAAAGGGCTAGGACCTTTAGCAGTTGTTTAACATTATAGACCGCATCAGCTGTCGGATCCATTATTCAATATACCTGCCTTATGCAGAGCCCATTCAGCTAGTACTTACTTCTCTGACTTCAGCTATTCTTTTCAAGCCATGTGTGTATGTACTTTGTGGAGAAACTAATTCAAAGTACTAGGTGCTGAAAATGTTTCATGACTTATTGGGGATAAATCTGAGTAATCATCATCATCATCAGCCTGTCTAACTCCATTGGTGGACGTAAACCTAATCTGAGGAGTGCTTGTCCATAAAGTTTAGTAATATACTCATTTCATAATTCCGTAAATTCTATTTAAATCAGATGCATAGTTGTCCAGAAGCAATCTGGTACACATGGTGACAGCACTGAAGGCGAAGAGGACAGAGGACCAGAGAATAAGGACCGAAGTCCTCACAACTCCCACAAGAAACGAGGAGATGACTACTGGGACATGATGCGAGATGTTGAGGTTAGGTTTTTCAAACACTTATACAGTTGTATATAGTTCGCCAATATATAGCGCTTATTAGTAAAACGTGTTATTCTACTATTGTTTTTTTTCTGTACCATTATTCCACATTATATTTGTTTTGAATAATATGCAGTAGATATTTGCATAGCTATTTAAAATTCACGAACTTTAACTCGTGGCACAGTAGATTTTGTAGGTAATTACTAATATAGTTGTAGACATTATTGCAATAGATGGCGCTGTTTACAAAACATATCATTTCATTAATAACTAGCGGACCCGGCAGACGTCGTCCTGCCCGGAAAAGCAGTTTACAGTAAATATGTTAATTTAAACTCATTGGTCGAGCGGTTGCAAGCACGACTGCCGATCGGGAGGTCCTGGTTCCCAACATTTACCTTCACTGCTCTGCTCCTATTGGTTGTAGCGTGATGAAAAGTATACTATAACCAGATCAGGAGTATGAAAAATAATTGTACCCAGTTTCGTTAAAATCCGTCGAGTAGTTTTTGTTTCTATAACGGTTATACAGCCAGACAAACAGACAAAAATTTTACTGATTGCATTTTTGGCATCAGTATCGATCCCTAAACACCCCCTAAATAACTAATTTTGGAAATATATTTCATGTACAGAATTGACCTCTCTACAGATTTATTATAAGTATATATTTTATTAGAATACAGATCCGTACTTCATTTCATATGATATTTTTTATTTGTTTTCTATATTATAAATACATATAATCAAAGCTACATACAAAGATCATACATACATCAAAGCTACATACAGCACAATATGTAACATATAAGCAATTGACAAAAGTTTTAATCTTATGTAAAACCAAAATATACCATTTTTTACATCTTAAGGAATTCTATGAAAGTACTATTTCGATATGATGAAACGCCATTTTTATTTTCTTTATACGATCTTTTTAACATTACTTCACAAATAAACAAATTTGAATTTACACTCAACTTTCATTTTCATTTAGAAATTGCTGATTTGTGTAACTGTATGGGCAAGGGCCCCTTCAGAGGAGGCCTATGTCCTGCAGTGGACTTAAACAAGCTGATGATAATGACGACGGTGATGATTATGATGATGATAAATGTTAAAGTAGGTAGGTACATCTAAATTCTAATATATTTTATATTACAGGAATTACAACCAAAACGGCTAAAATACAAAGTTTTGCCCAAAATTAACGATGCCAAGCAACGAGCAAGAAATAGAATTTATACACGCGTCTTTTACTAATGATAACAGACCACTGGTATACCTATATAGAAATTATACGCATAAGTTACCTAGGCACTATCTATGTATTAACGTACCATCACGCCTGTAATCCCAGACAGAACAGGAAGAAAAATGTAAAAGTTTTCACCAGTTGCACCGAGCATAGATCCAGATTTTTCTTACAAGTATGTAATTTAATAAAATGTGAATAAGACAAAAACGAAGAAAAAATTTAAATGATTTACTTTTCAACCAAATAATTGCTATTTTCTGTATACTAAATACAGAACCTATATCATGAATTTTATTTTTCTTATTATATCACCACGCCATGTTCTTTACGGGCTAAGCAAATGTACCGAGTGCAAAAGTAAATTGTTCATTTTCCGGTAAGTTTTAATTAAAAGTTCGTATTAGACCGACTTCACAATTTTACTTTTCAAATCTTACCAACCTCCTGAGCTTGGGGGTCTGGGGCCCTCTCGGGCTAGGAGCCCAAGGTATTTCTTCCTTTCTGTCATCTAATCGTTATACCATTCTCCTTTCTTAACCATTGACATTACAGTTCAATTTATGTGTTTTTTGTGACTAAAATAAGCAAAAAGGATAGGATACCTCGTTCAATAAGCTTATAAGTACTATAAATAGCTTAACTGAAATCACACAATACAATACTGGCAATTGGTAGTGATAAAGAATAATTATTTGACTTAAAAAAAAATTATTTTTTTCTTGCATTTTTAAATTTTATCTTATATTATATTAAATACCAATGCTTTGTGCCATCTTTTTCGTATATACATATATTGAGCACGCCACGCTTTTTTCACAATAATGCTAATATACTTATATTTTTTGTTCATTATTATTTTTCGCCCTATATTAAGATTTATTTTTCACTTTTATTTTGATGTGCGTGTTAGATTTAAAGCATATTTTTTAGTATTTTTAAACTACATTTATTTATCTAAGAACCCAATTTCTTTAGGTTACAATAGTTTATACTATTGACTTTACAATTGGCAAATACAATTTGGCTTTGGGTTAACAAGCGATTACTAAATAAACTTTGGAAGTATGTAACGCCTTTGTATCAGGTCTGGCCTTATTATTAATTTAGTAGCCTTTAAGTTTATTGTTGAATTGAAACATTTAAAGCAAGACTGGTTGAAATGGGACCTTCCGTCAACAAATTGTTTGAGAAATACCCGAAACCTCTATTTATTAAAAATAAACTGATTTTCTTCACGCTACGGTTACTTTTTATCCGAGAAACAAATTGAATGTTAAAATAAAAATAAAACAACGTATATTAACATTTTTTATTATACAAATTCTGACAATCATACAATCATAGATCTAATCCACACCGTTAACAAAAGAATAAACCAACGCACATTCAGTATGCGCAGTAATTATTTCACAGTTAACACAAATATGGGTTAAAAACGTCATAGACAAAAGACTGACAGCGACATGTCAATACGTCAAAGGATGGCATTGGTTTTTGACATATGCTGTCATTGTCTTGAAGATAACATTGAAATGTTTTTCTACTACACACGCAGAAGACATACTGGCTGACAAGGATCAAAGGACACTTTGTAAACTTAGTAACGCTTATTAAATACAATCTTCGCAATTTTAGGACCTGTCTTTTCACATTCCATGATTGGGCCAAAATCGTTTGCCATTTCTGAAGATCTAGAATATATTATACCAAAGTCTAACAGGTCAGAATGGCAGAGTTACGGCTTTATTAGGATTTTAAACCACATTTGCGTTAAGTAATACGTCACTTTAATTGCACTTAAATTCCCAAACAAAATTCCGTTTAGACAGCACTACCAAATAACGGTCGTATTCGATTTCATAACAACAATTAAAAAAATATTTAACATTACATAAAAATTTACCTATTAAAATATAATAAAGAGAAGTAAACTAAAAATATTTGTACAATAAAAATATGCAATACTCTCTCGTGAAATCCAAAAACCGATAACTACATATCAATAATATGTAGACTTTTTCTGTTTGGGCGATTTTTTTGCATAATCGACCATCTTAGACTTTGACCCTCTCACAGTATTTACGATCAGTTCTTTACCCATGTATAGTAGCATTATTAAGCAGTAAACATACATTAGCGTTTATAAATATTGCTCCTACCCCGCCTCGCTAAATCACGTAAGGTGGATGCCAGGGAAAACTTAAAAAAATACATCTAAATTTATTAAAAACATTTCCGTTTGGCATATAAACAAAAATGGCGCCATTTCGCTGACAGACCTAAAAGTTTTATCTGCTTTTCTGCAAAAGTTCCGATCGAGCCTTCACGAACATTAAATACATATACATATTAATGTATAAAATTTACTGAGAAATCTACTTACGTTAAGCTATTATCTAGCATTTCTGAAACTTAACTTCTATCTATATCTAATTCTACGGTCCTCGCTGGCTGATTATTTCCGAGACTGATCTCACCTCAACTTGAAATACAATTTTGACGAAATTAATTTTAACGACCGAGTAGGAAAATATATCATATCAGTGGTTGGAAAAAAGAGTAGAAGATGGAACTCGGTGGGGTGTTACTAGAAAGGCTAACGTCCAGTAATGATCAAAAAATGGACGCTTGCAATCTTTCAACCTACGAAACAGAAAAAATCATTTCAAGACGAGTAAATGCTGATGAGAATTGGAGATAATCAGTAAACAAGAACTTTAAGGGTTAG
Source organism: Parelbella ahira ahira (assembly GCA_018244795.1). Classification (NCBI taxonomy): domain Eukaryota; kingdom Metazoa; phylum Arthropoda; class Insecta; order Lepidoptera; family Hesperiidae; genus Parelbella; species Parelbella ahira. The sequence goes on from DWME01000999.1 coordinate 26,063, forward strand.
CTGTAATCCAAAATATCACGATTTCTGTTGAATCTATAACATCTTGGACTATAAATATCCAAAATATAACAGACACAAATGTATGTTTTCAATGTTTGCAGACATTACAACTCTTCTTGATAATATTTCAAATATTTGATAATATATCTCAAAGCTACATGTGAATATTAATATATATATATGTATATATATTTACAAACACACACACACACACACCGTATACATAAATTTAAATATCACGAGACGTAAGAGGAATATTAAAAGATATTTTTTCACGTTACATACTTTAGGCTCACCTATAAACTATATATTTATGTACATATTATTCTAATAGAACACAAGAGGCCGAAATTACTTAACACGACAGAGAAACAACTAATCCACAAACCGTTCTATATATTTCTTTTATCAATGGATGTACACTCAGAATTAATCATCCTAAATTAAAAAACAAATGCCAAAAAACATGACATCTAAATGGAGTGATTCATCCAGAGGGTACATCAAATGACATTACGTCAACAAACCGTCAAACATCGCAGTAAACCTACAAGAAACAAGTAACACATTTTATTTATATTAAATGGTAAACATTCAACGTTTATTTTATTTCAATAAAAATGCAACCTAAAACATTTATCGCACACTTCTGTCAAAACTAAGATAATTTAAGAAACCGTTATAGTGAAAGAGGCGAGTAAAGAAAGTTGGTTTGGAAAAAAAAATCAGCGCCACTGTTGGACAGTTCAGAAAACTTTTATTTTTTCGATTAATTTGAGCTTATATCTAAATAAGACAAACAGTAAATTTTTTGATCCATTGATTATCTTAGGTTTGTACACATATGTATGTGCGGTGTAGGTGTAAAATAAAAATTAATGGATACTTGCAAACGGCAAATATTATTAATAATCCTAGTTTTTGGTTTCCAGACTACAAATAAATATCTTTGATAATTCCCTTAATCAGTATATCAGAAGGGTTTAATGTACACCGGGAATTGTTCTCTCTTGATTGCGCTAATTAGTATATAACTCATATGACTTAAAATATTATAATATAGATTACTTGACAGTTGGCAGATACCGCTAAAAAATGGCGGCAAATAATTTCTAAATCATATTTCCCGTTTCGAAACATCAATATATTTATATCGCTTCCCCGAATGATTCAAATCTATTTATATAAACAATTCTTAACACCTTACCCAGTTCATAAATGATAAAACCACACAGAAAAGGAATTTGACATTAAACCACAGACTAAACACTTTCAGAACTCCGACATGACAGTTGCACCACAGATTATACACGACACTCCAATGACAGTCACGTGACAGTTCGGCCACAGATAATACACAACAGTTGTGTCAACTGTATACTATGCAATAATCTGTACGTGTTTTTTTTCCCGTGGCTCCTTCAGAACGTAAGAGGTCGTCCTGCGGAGGGAACCAACGGAATCTGAAATAGAAATAGCATGAAATTACGACAATATAGCTATAATTTTCTTTTCTCGGTGGACTAAGCTAAGCTAAGGAAAGCTCTCAATTAAAATCAGGTAGTAGTCAACCCTAAGAAAAAGCGGAAATTCTTATTAGCCCTCATTGTCAAGGCCGTCTTAAAAGGCAAGAGTGGCATCAAGGGTTTACTCACTGTAGTGTTGGCAGCGGCGGAAGGAGTGATGCGCGCAGGCGCGCGGCGCGGGCGAGGCGGCCGGCGAGGCGGCGCG
>DWME01001000.1:0-27779 GCA_018244795.1 Parelbella ahira ahira
ATTTCATTACTAGTGTTCGACGATTAATGAAAAAATGGAAGAAATAATTGCAAAGGTTTACCAAACATACCAAAACTTAAAAAAACATTAGAGCACTTTTTTATTTCCCTGAAGAGGTAGACAAGGGAGTGTAATACACTTCTCTCCTTTACACTATTCGCTATATATACGACCCACCATAAAATACGGGGTGAGCCTACAGATGTACACAGAGCACAAAATCAGAATACGACACTACTAGAAATTTCTAAGTTAGGAAAATTAAATAGTACCCGACCCGGAAACCGAACTCAGGACGTCCGATCAGCAGTCGCGTTTATAACCATTCGACCAACATCACGCCTGTAATAATTTTGTCTATATTTATTGATATGTAATTAAATTGGCGCTTACCCAAATCTCTTTATAAGTTTCTCAATGACAGTGGAGTAGCAAGCACAAGAGAGGGAGTACATGGCCATTCCCCAGCAGCCAAATCGCACTCCAGCCTCGTACTCGATGCGGCTGGGACTGCCCACCGGGGCCTGAAATTTTATCACGAGCAAAATGGATTTTGGTGTAACATAAGCACTTGAATTCTAATTGCTATTCGTTTTTCTTAGCGCTCACGGAAAAACTACAAATATTAAGGATACTTCCTCATAAATTAACAATTGATAGTTCTAGGTATCCTTAGTATAAAAATGTTAATATTTGAAATGATTGTCTATTTCAAACTTTTAAGTGTTTAACGTTTTAGATTTCTCATATAAAGTTCTTGATTTTTCTCACAATATTTAACTAATATCATACATAACCATCAATGACATTCTTAACTATCTAGGTACATTTTTTCATGTGCACCGGGTATCTTATCGTACAGCCGAATTGAGACAAACATTTTAGAGTGAGTTTCCTATCTTAACGCGACATGTTTTACCAGAGTATCAGGTTATTCGAATATATCTTGGCATAAGTAGTTAACTCTGATAGAAAAGAGAGACAAAAGGCATAGATAAAATGATTTAATAACTGGTATTCAGTCACGTTAATTACAATTATTTGGGGGACAATAATACCAATGTATTACAACATTTTTGGATTCCTTGCACATTAGGCATTAAAGAAGTCATATGGCAAATCCTAAAAACTATTAAGCTTCTAATTGCCTCACATGGAATCCCCTTGGTTCTGATTTCATACTTACAGCTGGGTTTCCTCCAAAAACTGCCTCTCCTACGAAATCGGTGAAGTAGAGCGAGTAGCAGACGTGGGCCATCCAACAAAACAGGTTGGTCAGGCAGACGATCCGAAGAGACTTGGGCATCAGCACGATTGATTTCAGGTAGTGCTGGAGTGAAAGATGCTCGCTACCGTGTGGAATCTCAGGCACAGGTATAGTTATGTCTGCTACCCCATTCTGTAAATAAAATGAAAGACTGATAGTAAATACGACCGAATGACTTTGTATTTGAATAAAAAAGAGCTTGTAATTGTTAGTGAATGTAAAATTACTATCTTTACGTTTGAGTAGGAGCAAATTTCCATTCACATATAGTATTAAAGAAACACTATCAAACAAACAGCCCGCCTTTAACGATAGCACCAAAAATATGTTAACTTATCTTGAAGTTTGCCATAAATCAATAAGAAATATATACAACAGAATGGTTCCTATCGAATTCAGAAAAGTAAGAAGAAAATTACAAGAATATACAAATGAAGTATTCACGACTTACAGCTCCATCGGCTTCGTTCATCGACCCGTAAGTAGTAGGGTTTTCAGTACTTTTCAAGTGCTCCTTTTCTACGAATTCCTGGTCAACATCCGTAGTTTCCTGTAAAGGTTCAGCCCCAGCCGGTATTTTTTCAGTGGGCTTCCGGAGACCTTCGTGTTCGTGCAGCTCGTCTAACGGTATCTCTTTGAAGCTGGTCACCGTTGCTGATACACATGCCACGAATATAATCGTTATGAGGGAGAAAACAGCTCTAACATGACCTCCGAATATCGCTCCTGTAAATGGTATTACGGCACTATTAATTAAGTGGTCTTTTCAAAAATACAACAAGCACACTAGGTTGAAGTAAATCATACAAATTACTTTGATTCAACATTACAATATACCATATGGGACTATACACAGCGAAGACATTTTATTGCATATTATATTGATTGATATAGAACCAAAATAATACCAATGTGATAAATTTCTCATGCTATGTATTTCTTAAACTTCGTTATATGTAAATGTTCCGTAAATTTAAAAATGCAACCTTAATTGCTATTATTTGTTAAATCGTTAAAAAACTGTAATTAACACACATAACCAGGGAATTTTATTAATACTAAACTGAAGTTCATGAGGTATAGGCATATATGCATAAGTATAATAATATTAATTAAATACAAAAATACGTATGGATATACATATATATACATATGTGATCAGCGTTGGGATTATGGCCACAAACCCCTCACGGGAGGCATATGGTCAACAGTGGACTTAGGCTGATGATGATGATGATGACCTGTAATCGATTTTATATAACAATTAACTATTTATGTCTGATAAAGCTTATTCCTCACCTAAGCTCGTTTCATCCCAATTTATACCACCCAGTGCGTAACCCATGAACCCTCCTAAGCCGGCCATTATAGTAAACGTACTCAAGCCTTTTGCATGGTCCTCTGAAATAAATAAAACGATGATTATACAAACATTATCATATATATTTGATATAGTGTTTATAGATAACGACCAAAGGGGCAAAAAGAGGAGTGTAGTACATTCGGTGGGACGGGAAGAGCTCATTGACCCGGACCTTCATTGATGGACCCGGGAATCAAACCCAGGACGTCCGCGTCAGCAGTATTATTTGCAATCACAGCACCAACGGGCCAATCATCGTATGTAAGTAATTAATAACTAATGTACATACTTACAGACATAAATATAATGGAAGAAAATTAAAAAATATGACACTTGCGTGTACAATTTCTTGATTAAGTAAATTTGTTAATATTAATATACTGTAACGTTATCAAATATTATGTTCCGACAAATATAGGGACGACGTAAAAGTGGTTGGCCAAATGTTTGCTAGACGTCCGTACGTCTTCGGATACGGTTTTATATTTCGGTACGGATTCGGAGTATAAAAAATTAAAAAATACTCCGTTAATGATTCTTGAAATATCTTAAATTATCACCAATAACGTTATGCCAAATCTCTTATTGGATAGGCAGATAGAATTAAGTGCTAAACATGTCTATTCCTACGGCCCTAAAGTATGCATAAGTATTGAAGTGTCTTTACAACGTTTAATGTTCGCTCATTGACGAATAACCTTCAATAATACTCGCTTTGGCGGCTCTCACAGTCTGAAGGTCATATACGAGTATATTATAAATGTGTAACAATAAAAATATCTAACACTGGGCCTGTATTTCCACGAAGGTAAAGCAGAGGAGTGTGGTTTACTAGTTGTGTTTATTTCCCACCATGGAACAGGGGAAAAGCCTATTGTGATACCGGGCATAAATCCAGACTTGGAGCTACTACCGGGAATTTAAATTTAGAAACCCCAATTTTCCAGAACAGGGGATTATAGCCAGGTCCTCTTGATCGACTGTTGCGCTCTCGACCAGTCGACTAAGGCAGCAATGATTAAGAATAAGATTAGAATCTTCCACTTTATAGTCCTTTGTTAACCAATAACATAAATTTGTTCAAACTTATTCCTAAAAATATTAATATGCCATTACACCAGGTCTCGTATGGAGTAGGTAGTGAGCACCGACTACAAAATATTTCTAATCTCTATCTTTGTAGACCTAAGTTGGTCCTTCTACATTGACCACTCTCTTTATACATGTCCGACGGTTATAAAGACTCCTAACTTCCTATCAATCAGTATCTGACCTAGCCAAGATAGTAAGTCTTAATAAGTAAAGTGTGTAAAAAAATAAAGGTACGCACTCTAAATATGAATACTTTTGATGTAGGAGATATATTCGTAATAAAATCTACAAGATAAATCAATCACGGCTAGACGTGTGATAAAAAGGCTTATTTCGGAGACGTGCTCATCACTTCGGTCGTGAGCAGTCACATGCTGTGACGTCGCCACTCGTACAAATATTTAATGTAATTAATTGTAACCACCTATCAAAGTGGGTTAAGGATATTGCTACTACTTTGTGTCAATATGATGTAAAACTTCTAAATCGTGTCAACATTAACAGATTTTCGGTTATTCATAAACATATTTGTATCAAAACGTATTCATGTATAGATCCATTGTTACATTCACAGCCAATGTTAATAATAATAATGACAGACAATTCAATTGATTTATACCTTTAAGTTCATTTACGAATACACTCGTAGTAGGTACGTCTTAATGTGTATTTCTCTACACTATTTGCGTATATCGTAAAAACTGAGTCAAGGTATTAGAGCTGCGTACAGGAGGCTTAGTAAATCAAAGTGTACAGAATTTACTGTATTTTGGAGGAAAAGTAAAAGCTAACAATAAAACTGACCTGGAACTGTCACGTCAAGGAGATAAGCCCTGGCGGGGCTTTGGCAGGCGTCCGCGTCAAAGTCCAGAAACACGGTACCTAAGACAGTGAAGAATACGCCCCAAGGGTGGAAATTGCCTTCCTTCTTCTCCAATGCGGCACTTCGCGGCCCGAGCACGGACGCCAGCTGCGTCCTATTTAATGGCCTTTCGTCCCCAAAAGCATAGCCCATGTATTCACCATTGGGTACTAAAATTAAACCTACAAAGAGAAAAATATTTGTACAGCTGTTTATTAGATTAATGAAACTGTGCATATTTAAAAAAGCATTTAATTTATTATTTGATATCCATTTTGTTTGTGATCCTAAGCAATTAAAGATTGTTATTGTATTATTATAGTATTATCTTAGGCAAACGTAGTGTAGGACTTCCTCCGGCCCGGTGGGGTGACGATCTACGACAAGCTGCAGGCAGATGCTGGATGCGACAGGCCGAGGAAAGGGCGCGATGGGGCACATTGGGGGAGATCTATGTCCAGCAGTAGACTGAGAAAGGCTGATGATGATGATGATGATGATGATGATGATGATGATGATGATGATGATGATGATGATTATGATTATGATTGTACTACTACACTAGATCCCTTACGGGGTAGGCAGTATCTCTACCCTTACAAACTTGGTCTGCTTCTTCTAGATAAAAGATTAAACTATTTTAAGCTGACTTACCCAATAACACACCAATAGACATCATGACTATGAAAGGTCTCCTTCTTCCATACTGCGACTTGCACCTATCGCTAAGTGACCCAAGGAGGGGGGTCATGAAGAAACCTATTAATGGAGATAGTGCCCATACAAGAGTCATTTGCTGATGTGGCACCCCGATTTGAAGAAGTGTGGGTGATACAAAGGCTGTTTCACCCGCATACGAAAATTCTATTCCCATAACAGCCGCTGATATCCTCATTAATTCAAATCTGCTTTTTCTCCTGTGTAAAACATATAAATTTTTCTTAAAGGCGTAACTAGGTATATCATTTTAATTATACGTAGGCAAAATTAAAATAAAAAATATGAAGTTTCATATACTGTGGTCGTTCAGAATTCTACTTTAAAAGATCGTAAAAAGTGTATTTTCATACATGAAATCCGGACAATCATTTTCATCCGGATTTATCAATCAATCACCGTCAATGCGCTGATAAAAGCCTATTTGTGTACTAGCCGAGCCTAAGGGCGATTGATTTTTGATTATTCTAAGATTATAAGAGACCGTATCTGAGTAAAATCACATTTAATATTTGAATATAGAATACCAGTGATCAAGGCTAACGAATATAACATCCAAAAAAATTTTAATCCTAACATTTATTTAAACGCATTTCCTAGTTGGATAACCTGATACGAAGTAGGGAATAGTGATGAGTCCGAAACCTCAGTACCTATATTTACTTGTTATACCACTTAAACCTGAATAGCCCCACAAATGTTGTTACATAAAACTTCGACTACAGAGACAGTCGCTATATCTACGTACAAGTAGGTATTATATTTCTTCTGTGTGCCTCACATCGAACACTTCCATTTCCGAATCGGACATGAAAAATCTATGGCAATATTATTATAGTTGTCATGAAATTGACACAAGTAGCAAGCAGCTAATTTCGAGTTTACACCCACATTGACCTGGTTTCACGGAGAGATAAGTTCACGACCGTGAACGATATTTTAATTTACATGAATAATGATATCAAGTCATTAAAATAGTCGATTATACTTGAATTTATATAAGCAATATTGACTCACTAGTAGGGTCCTCATTATTTTGCTTAATATGAGCAATATTGACTAGTGATGGGTCCTTATTAATTTGCTTAACGTGAGCAATATTGACTAGTGTTGGGTCTTCATCAATATTATAATTGTCTCCTGTAAGTACCTTAACTATTTAGTCTTTAGGTAAGCGAAAAAGATGAGTTTTAAAAATAGATTAGCATCGCAAACACTGGGGATAAAACAATGTATTTGTTCACCGACAAATTATTGTGGGTTATCACAAAACATTTCAATGTTTACTCTGTTTAACGTTTTTCAATTAAATATCTTGAACGGAAGCTGTATTTGATAGATAAAATACTAATGAATTATTGTCGCTTTTCCGTATATTGACAAAAACATACTGTGAAACATATCTACATCTCAAATGCTTACAAAACTATTTGATTTTGAAAATGAAATTGTTTAAACGTAAACTATTTTTTTGTACACGACACGAATCAAGTTTCGTAAAATCTAAATTTAATTTAATTACCCACTGCAGATTTTTACTGTTGTTGTTAAACCATCACTCCAGGTCGCTTAAGGTGTAGGCACAATGCTCTACATATCTTTATCCATACAGATCTAACGTGCTTATTTTTCATTCATAATTTTTTTCCTGAACGCAATTTTTTAAATACTGACAAAATAGTCCCTGTTCTCGTACCTGTACAAATCATTGTACTCGCTGTCATGGACGACTCGTTCTGGTGGTTCATCAGACGAAGGTATCCCAAACAGTGACTCCCGGACCATATCCTTTAAGTCGTGGGGGTGTTCCTCTTTCCACTGTGCCCATTTCTCCCTACACTTGTCCCTGGTACCGTGAAGCCTACCAGTTATTCCCTGATATTCATTCAATTTATCTGCCATTTTTAACGAATATTGAATTACTCTATAAATCTGACCAATTTATTATTAAGAGAATTTGAAAATGTTAAAACTGAGATACCGATACATCATTCTCACGTTGAATAGTTCATTGAAACGTAAATGTTTAAAGTTAACTTAGATTTGTTTGCTGTTTTCTTTCAACTAAAGAGAATAATCACTACAATTTCTGATTTACACAAATAATAAATAATTTCATCAGGCCGCAAACTTAGTCCACAACACAAAGCACTTGATGATGTGAAAGTTTTTAAAACTTTTTGTACTGCGCGGTCAATTCATATGCTATGCACATAGAAGTTGCGGGAAGATATAATGAGCAAAGTTGGGAGCGTCTCGACTGATCTCACGGGTCGGGAGGCGGAAGCAGACTGAAGCGCGCGCGCCGCCCTCGCTCACGACCGCCCGCCCTACGCATACATGCTACAACTTATAAACCCCTTTCTGGAAGTGCCAAGCGTTATTCTCTTAACTTCACGTATATCTTAATAAAACCTTAATCATTGTCATCTCACATTTGAGTACGAGCGAGGTCTATTAAAGGTTTTCTTTTTGATTTGCGAAATATTGTTTTTAGTTAAATACAACAAAGGGTATTTTACCTTATTTTACATATGAAAGATAAAAATTTAGGCAAAATTTTTCAAGTTATCTCTCACCTGATTCACCTACTTCTGGTTGACCTCGCAGTGTCATTTTTGATCCCACCACGCCCCACTTTAAAGCGTGAAAATTTGAGTGGTGATAAAATCTTCTAATGGTGCTTGAAACTGACTTGAGCGAAAAAATGTAACACTCAAATGAATTATCGTGGAATACTTATGTATGAGCTAAGTTAAAGTAATTTATATATATGTAAAATTTAATGTAATTATGAAATATATTTTTTCATTAAAAATATACAAGTATTTAAATGACACATTAACATTATTTTAAAAGTGCATCAATAAAACATCCGGAGACTGTGTCAGAAATCTTCAATCAACATAAATCTGTTTATTGAAAAATCTTCAATGAACTGGTGTTTGTTAAAGGTATTTGGGGATTAATTTCACAAATATTTCGTTTTCAATTTACGCCTATGTTGCTTCGAAGAGGTAGTAAAGGAGTATAGTACACTAGTATAGTGGCCAGCCGAGGACAGGGCGCGATGGCGCTCATTGGGGGAGGCCTATATCCAGCAGTGGACTGAAAAAGGCCGACGATGATTTAACATTTGTGTCACAGGTCTTGCTACGTTTTAAGTTGTTCTGAAAAATAAGAGAATGCTATTAAAATGCCCCTTCTATAACACGATATGTCAAGGCGCTGACGCGAAGATTACGTCTATTGCAGCCCGGACAAATTAATAAGCACACTTTGTATAAACAAGTTCTTATTACTAAACGGTGACACTGCGTGATCGATACCACTCACCTAGCAGTTCTGATATGGCCTGGCTATATTAAAATGACATATTATTTTAAGGAAAGATTGATAATAATAAGAGAAGCACGTTAGGTCTGTCAGGATATAGATATTTGGTACTTGATGCATTCTGCCTATCTTATGACCAAGGGTGATGAAATAGAAAGATTACGAGGTGTAAAAGAGTGTATAAAAACGTAACATCACGCCTGTAATCCCCGAAGAGGTAGGCAGAGAAGTGTAGTACCTGCACTCCCACGTTTCACCAGTTACGTTTTACGTATACTACAATGTTTAAAATTATATCTATTTCAAATTACAAACTCAGAGTCTAGATTTGTGCCCTATGTATGATAATAGACTCATCTCCTACTCCATAGGACGTATACGTAATTGGCGCAATTTAACGTTATTTCATGTGGCTGCCTGCTCGTATGCTCCTCACTTGATATAAAAAATCCATCGCATCTGTTTAGAAAAACAATATAAATGTATTTTCTAGTCTCTTCCGCTCAATACGTTTCCCCGCCCCTTGCAGGATTATGTTTATTGCAAGCGGGACGACTGATTGTTACAATACGCGCTATATAAACAAACTGATTGTTCCCGTTATTGCTTCTCCAGACCGTTAGCTGATCAAATGTGGACTTACACCCGGATTTCACGAATGGCACTATTCGCAATGTTTATTGTGATTCTATATATTGAAAATCGTTTCTTTTTTTGTGTTGGCTTTCTAAAAGAAAACGTGTGTCGCAAAGATTACAAAAGTGACTTGTAGTTTATCTTAGGTTGTTTTTTTTTTTAAATTACAATAGATATTAACAAGGAATGTACAGGAATGGTAGGAAATTTAAATTTGCTGCTGACATAGCTCCTTGGATGTGTGAAGAAAAATATGAATTTAAGGTACCTACGTGTAGTAAAAACCCACTAAGAGGTTGTAATAACATACCGAAATCTGGGTCAAATAGTTGTATATAAACATATATATATGTATAAATGTTGATAGAACAATAAAATCAATCCAAAAATAGTACTAATATAGCTATTATCTATTTTTTTAGCAGTTTTAATAAGATTTCCGAAAAACCTTTTCTGAACTACATACATAGGTACATGCTACAAATATTTTTTTCTGTTATAGAGAAAACGTCCAAATAGGGATGATCTATCTTATTTTTATACAACTATTTACTTTCAAATCCTTTTTCTCTGTCTTTTTGAATTTTATAAATCCATAAAATAATCTAATTACGTTATAGTTCTTTCTGTCCTCTCACGTAATGCCGTTTTCAGCAATGATTGACTGAAACAGCATGACGACGATCATGGTGACGATGTTAAAACGAGAACCAAGGTGTTGATAACGTTACAAATAGATTTCACTCGGTAAGTTTTATTTGCAAATACCGCAAGCATCGCTTCAATCATATTAAAACTCCATGAGAAACTTTTAAATCTACCCTGTCACCGTGAAATGTTTTTCATGTTATTGTCAGAATTCAAGAAAGCCATGGTCGTCTACGTTCAATTTTGTAAACATAAAACGAAAGAATTAAATAATGTGAATAAAACATATGTTATATGTTATAACAATGTGGCTTAGAATATTGAGTGCCGTGTTGATACATCTTAATCAAGATATATTTTCTTATATATAACGCAATTGGTGTCATTCATTTAATGCGTGAGTACCTACTCTAAGTCCAATCATTAATACTAAACATTAAAAATTCTAAGATCAGACGTGCAAGGATACTAAAACCCTTCGTCACCAATCCTTTCATATTTCCAATCACACGAATCTCGTCTAAGGAAGAAGGATTAAAACCGTAATATTTCTCCTCTCTCTTTCTCCCCTCTCCTCATTATCAATTACAAAAGATTGTATATTCGTCAGCAACATTTAAAAGATAAATAAATCAAATATGCACCTGTTTCGCGTTATTGAGTATCTAATCAAACGCGCATAGTGCCACTGCAAGCGTAGTACGTCGCATTCAGCGCACCATTATCTCGTGTAGAACGCACATATGTATTTGCCATTGCCTGTCGTAAATTACTCGTTATTACTTATGTAGTTTAGTTATTTAAAGATTAGAATCGCATTGTTGAATTAATTACAATAGTGTTGCAATGTCATGTGGAGTATAGAACGAGGTTGGGTCCCGCACGACGCTCCATCCCTCGTGACTGAACAAAATAAAACAACGGACGGCACTATACGTAGTTACGTTGCGACTAATTTGAATGCCTTTGTCGAGCGCACCGATGAAAATCAAACAATGAGGCTACGAGGAAACAGTCTAAGGACGAGCCACTGATTTATTGAGATACATAAAATTCGCATTCACTTCTCACTGTACGAATACGAATTTGTTAGTGTGTGGAATTGCTTTCCGTCATGTGTGTATTATCGTATGAAAATTGATATATTTGGGTTATCAATTCATCTTTCAATTTACATGATCAATTGTTAAAGCGTTTATTGTTTTGTATGTAGGTACTATGCGTGTTAAATTACTGTAGCAGATGGAAATTAGTCCATCCCGACCTTCTTACCTGCCTACCACTATGGGAAATAGGCGAAACGATTTGTATATATAAAATGATCAACAATATGTACATATTTAACAGCATCTCAAACGGCTGGTCATAGAATACCTATTTATTAAAAAAGAGTTGGTACGTATAACTCAAACCATTAGATTACAGATGTTTTCCTTCATTACTTAAAAACCCCTTGTATCTTAACATATTATGTACCTACTACACCTGTCAAGTTAATACACAAAAAACCTTCAGGGCTGATGTCTCCGCCTTCGATCTCCAAATACACAATTTTTTCACCTTTGACGTGCAGTCAATATTCGCACTCGTGCATAACTATGTGATAATAAATACTCCACCAAATCGGAGTGTGCACGCAAATTGTCTATCTTTACCATATCATCAAGTATTCTTAAGAAAAGATAAAGCAGATTTGCAAAGGTGTTGCTAAGAAAAGATAAAACGAAGTTAGCAACCGAAATCGTTGACCAGGCGACATATTATTAGACGGCGTAATGAGGCATGGCGTTAGTAACTTCGTGTTGGAACAACCAATATCGTAGTACAATTACTTGAGCTTAGAATTTCATGGTCGCTCCGAGACCTTGGTAATGAAGGCGAAGTATTCCACCAGTGTGCGTTACGGCATCACCAATCAATCATTTGGTGACAGGTGACAGACTCACATATCTTGTTAAAACAACTGATAACGGCAGTTTTGTACTGTCTTTATCAATAGAACCGTCGCTGGTGGAAAAATATCAAATTTTCCAAAAAAAAATGTCATATGCGCTACACGTTTGTGGTTAAAATGTCGCCTCTAGTATTTCATTTCCCGTGTTGTACTGGAAAGGAGTTTAAAAGAGCGGTACTGGAATAATAGAATGATGGAATATGGAATAGGGGAATAAAGACATACTTCAACAATCATTATCATCTTCGGCCTATCTCAGTCCACTGGTGGACATAGGCCTCCCCTAATGAGCCCCATCGCACCCTATCCTCGGCTTGTCGCACCCAGCATCTGCCTGCAGCCTTTCGCAGATCGTCATCCCACTGGAACAATGATGGTAATTAAAACGTGGATAACTTTTTCTTTAACATGCCACTGCCGGTATACAACTACGATACTGGTAAGAACTGATGCAAGAATTATATATAGTAAAAGCTTGTTTTCTTCGCGTTTATGTAAATCAAAAACAAACATCCGTGCGTAATATATCATTGATGCGATGTCGCGGTGATATTTATCAAGGCTTTTTAATTAAACACAACCAAATCCACCATTTAGAACAATACAGTAGCGATATTTACCGAAGATTTGCTCGGCGTTTCCTGTTTCTTATATAAATAATGAATAGCGAGATATACTTTGCCGTTGTAGGTACTATGGTTTCGATCGCCTATATTTGTCACTACAACACCTTCACATGTAGTACAGAAAAATATCACCATGTTCTCTTCCACAAAATGGACTGCGATAAATTAATTTTAATTAAATGCACAAATATTTGAATTAGGCATAGCGAGAGTTAGTAACCTTATCATGGAAACTATGTTTAAGTCTACGGCGTTTAACCCTAAGAATACGGCCTGATGGTTACCGCGTCCGTGTGATACATGTAGAGCAACGTACTTCGGGTTCGATTCCCGTTTACGCAATTAATATTCGAGTGGTAAATGCAGACGTCTATTTAGTGCTTGTATTTTTATTCGTGCCTTTAGTTAGTATTAAAAGAATTTCTGTTGGGACAATGTACAATCATATGTATTAAAGATAAAAAAACTACTTATTCAAAATTATCATTATTCTACCATCATTAATTACAACACTTTAACGACAAAAGGTTGTCGTTAAAGCGTTAGACCTGGGTTTAAAATTAGAATCAAGGGATAAGATTGACATCTACTTCGCTGGCCAAGTGTCGGTTGACAGTTATTACACTGTAGCATACCAATATCAAGTCTAATAGGACTTTTTTACATAATGATCATCATTATCATCAGCCTACTCCAGTCCACCGCTGGACGTAGGCGTCTCCAATAGCACGCCACTGAACTTATATGCACAATACTTTTAACACTACGTATAAATAATAAATAAGCAAAAATGTCCCATAAGTACGGGTAGTATCGCGTAGCACGTCATAACATTCTCTACATGGAAAATTTAACAAGACTTCCGTGAATAGAACAGTAGTATTTTTTTATCGATTCTCGCTAAAGTTAGCTAAGCGATTATGCGTTAATAGGATCGCCGGCCCCAGGGCTTCATCAGACGTGGCTAAACTCGGCTTATACGTCACCCACGTCGGTAGCCTTTGACGTAACACGTGAGTCAATAATGCAGCTTAGCGATATTGATGTTATTATACAGATAACATAACATCACTCTTGTGTTGCCCCGAAAGGTTATAGGCAGAGGAGAGTCGTACACTGCCGCGTTTCATCAGTTGTTAGACGTCCCAATACAGAACAGGCCATGAGCCTATTACTACGTATTATTTTTGCTTGATTGAGACTTCGAAAATCAAAATATTAAAGCGTATTTTCCGACATCATTATCAGCTTGTCTAAGTCTACTGTTGGACATAGGTCTTCCATAAGAAGTTTTTTTTCCCTAATCTCTAGGGTGGGTATGCGGGTTGTGGATCGCCAAGGGTTGGGGATAAACAAGTCAGCGAGCAGCTTTGTCGATTGTAACAATGAGTTGTTGAAAATAGAAATATATCTGTAATTTCTTTGCTATTCAAATTGTGTAAGTTTGAACATAAGATGTATAAAGAAACAATCTTGTTTCGTTAGAGATGTGCATTTTTGTCAATAATATTCAAAGAAAATTAATGAATAGTTCATTTTTATAGAACTTCTATTATTTCTGACATCCTATACAATTCTTAAGTATTATAGTGTCAAAATATGATAAATATTTATTGTTAATTTTTATTAAAACCCTAATTGTTGTTACTTCTAAAACGTTGTAGGAAGTCTTACTTAATAAACAGCTACCTGTTCGTTAAGTGAGAAATAGCTAGCGGACTCGCAATACTTTTGTATACAGGACATAAACAGGAAAACCTATAAGATATTCCGAATGAAAAGGTCGTTCATCGTGTGTAATGCAAATGAATGTGTCAAAGTACTTCCACACCTTTTATCACTTTAGGCTGCACCGTAATGGACAGAGTTTATTTAATGGACATCACATTATCAAATCACTGTGACACAACAGAAATAAATTGAGATATTATGCATTATGGAGAAGTTGATGTACGATACAAGCTAACAAAGTCCAAATTATTTCATAGACCATAGACAAGGACAGCTTAGCACTCCCGCCGAAACTTAAAAACACTCGTGAAAATTTCGATTGCATAACTCTGTAGATCGTTTGGTCTAGGACTGTTAGAATCTCAAGCGCTGCGCATTAGTAGGTACTAAATAACAATAATTATATGCAATTCTCGTATCATTCCACCAGGAAATACATTTACGCGTCCGTTTTGACACACGTCTGCGCCTCATCCGTATGATTTTTGCATAACCATTGAGTTTTCTGTTATTAGTTTCACGCGAATATTCAATGTCATGTTAGTTTTGAGCGCGACTGCAGCTCGCTACATTGTTAGGACAGTAACCATATGTACGCTGTAATATACAAAGGAAAATTGCCCTTATTAAGTATTGTTAGCTAGCTACGTTTCTATTTATGTCATTAAATATTGTAAACGTGATCAAGTAAATCCCAAACGTTCTCCAATCGAAGGATTAGACCGTTGTCCAGTAGCCAAAATGAAAAGTTGCCAAAATGAAAATTAGCCAAAAGTCAAAACCATTTAGAGACTTAAAATGTGTTTGTCATCGACACACTAAGAAGAAGAAGCCAAAAGTCTAGTATAATATTTTAATACTTCTTTAATTTACTAAAAGGGCCTAACTTTTAGCACTTACCCTGCTACAGTGAAAAATTATGGAGTCTTGTAATCTTTAGTTACCTTTCAAGAACAATTGTAACATACCCATAAATCGAAAGTAAAAAATCTTAATAGGTAGTAGGTACATAATAGATACGTAGTACTGAGATTTTTAGTCATACATAATATTATGTCAGGTAGCTTCTTTTAGTTTTCTTTTAGTTTATAGTTCTGCAGTAGCACAGTTTATATATAGAGGACATAAAGGATTACAACAGAACCGTAATTAAACATCTCATTATTTGCGCTATAAAGAGCTGTCTATGCAACACATAATGTAAAGTAAAATGTGTTTTATGTTCTAAATGTACTATTACTGATAGATATATGAAATATACCATTTCTATATTATTTTCAAAAGTATAACGTTCCTGTCTTATTCATTAAAGTACCATTCCCATCTTTTTCGTATATTTTACCATTCCTGTCTTATTTATTAATTGTGCCATACTTGTCTTATTTATTAATTGTATTATTATTGTTTAACATGTCAAGTGAACTATAACTTTTTTATACAACAGGTTTGTAAGGATAGAGATATTTGGCACTTAGTACTCTCTGCTTCCCCGCGAAGGAACTGGCGTGACGATATTAATTATACTAATGAGATTAGATAGCTTTTAATATGTATATATTTTGTTCCATCCGGTATACACGGAAGTTATAGTGAAGTAACAATCGTGAAACCTTATCGGAAGCCCATAAGGCCTAGTACATAAAAATAGATTGATATTTATAGGTACATACATATGTATATCTCATTAGGACGAGGAATTTTTATGCATTTGTCAAGCAATCAGCTGTTTCATTAATCGTAGGTAATACCGTCTTAGGAAATGTCACATATGTAGAACAGGAAACATTGTCTATCCGGAAATTGTGGAAACGCCTGCAAATATGGACAATGGGTCAGTGGTCTCGCTGTTTTGATGACTATACATGTCAGATCAGAATAAATGAATAAGTTCCAATTTCAGCCACACACCTCTGTTACCTGATTTTTTGCAGCATTTAGCATTTTATACTTCGATTTCAGCTTCCGAAGAAAGACATTTTGTTATAAAAGTCGATTCATATTATGTAAAATTTAACTTTTTTTTAAACATTTATTCCATACAAAATAATGGGAATTATAGATATATATGACAAACTGTGCTATAGCATATTGGTGAAGCTGGTATGACAATGATAGTATTTTGAACATATGAATATATTCATTGTTGAAGTTATTTTTCATAACACGATGTTTTATATAACCTGCATAGAATGCATAAGAAAATATTATAATTAATTCTATAGATATATAGGTATACCTACAATGTACTTATTTAAGACGTATAATGTTTTGAGTAATCTTAATGTAAATTAATATTGAATGGTGAATAAAAAACGCTTATTATTAACATGTGATCGATATAAGTACAAAAATTTTGCATGTTGTAACATCCAAACGGGTCGAGGTCCGCCCGCGGTGGTTTCCTCAAAAGAGACGTTGTTATTCCGTCCGCGGCGCCACCAGCGACCCTCTGTCGTATTACGTGGCTTGTTTATTACCTAATTTCTTAGCACTTGTCTTTACATATTCGTTTATCATCGATTTACATTAACTGGACTGGGTCTCAACTTCTTGTGCACATATTAATAGTTCACAATGTGAATTAATTTTTATTTTTATTTTACTTATTATGTGCATATGTGGTTAAGGAAGTAGGAAAAATATGTATTTACTTAATGGTAGCTATTGACAAATAATTGCAACAAAATTGCACCAGTCCTTCCCCGAAAGGGTAAGCAAAGAAGCAAAGAAGCATAGTACCTACTTCAATTATTAGTTTTACCTGACATGTTATACATTCCCGGTAATAGGCGCTTAGCCTACAAACATATGTATGTAGTACATGGGCCTGTATTTTAATAGACAAATACAATAAAGAAACATTCTTCACTTCTTTAATTGATTTGAAGGGTATTTGTTTGATAAATCTACACTACTTCAGTATGTCGAAATCGATCTCAAAGGACATGGGCGGTGACGTTCTGAATACAAATAAAACTTGTCAATCTAATGGAGACCAGAGGTTTTTATTTGTTTGCTGCGAAATCAAGGTACAATCCAATGTCGTGGTGTAAAGGTTACGTTTGTCTCGGGTTTATGGAGGTGCATACTTCATTGTGTAATGCAAACGTATAACGTGGAACGCTTACTTACATTCAGGTGTATTTCCAATGAATAATCTAAATTGTTAAAGAATTAAAACTTAGCTGTGTGAGAAGCAAACAGCTCTTTTATTATACAATAACGCAAATGTATGTAAAGTACAGCAACGAATTACCAATATTTTAATTCACCTTACACATAGGTAAATATTATCGGAAGACGTAAAAAACACTTCGGGGCAACCCTACGACCCAGCACTAAATATGGCGGGCGGGCGCACTTGACCGGCACCATAGCGCCGTGCTCGGCCCTGAGCTGTGTCGTAGAAGCTTTTCGTTCACAACAATATACTATTAATCCATTTTGGCGCGCAAACTATTGGCTAATTGCTAATGGCGCACGCTCCAAAACGCTCCAGAATAAATAATTTCAATGCACCGCAAATGTGTTTGGAATAATTATAGATGAAAAGCATGTAACACATCATTTATTAAAGAATTAATATTCTACCTATTCTTGTGATAGACTATCATGATGAATAGTGAGCATCTTTTCATAGATTCAAAACTGTTTACACAAGTTTAAGAACGCAATTGGAGTTCTAGTTTGATATCTATAAATCCTAAATATCAAAGTGTTCTAAGCTTGCTTTTTTATTTTAAACAGAACATTATATTATATTGTAATTATTGATTTTCTAGTACATACCAAAAATAACAATTGAATAAAAACACAAATTATTTCATAATTCCTCGCAAAATATCACCGTATTTTATTTCAAGCAATTGGATTACCACGTATACCTGATCAGCTTTGGCAACTAATCTTATGAACCAAATGTTAACTAAAAAAGACATAGCGTAGATAGAATGTCAGTCGGCTTATATACTATTATATGTTTAAACGAGATCAATACATCTTTATTAATTGGATCTAACACGCGTAGCGTCAGCGCAGTATATTACATCAAAAAGATCCGTAGCGGCGAGTATTTCTAAGCGTTTTCATACTTCTTTTGCCTTGTGAAGTCACTCCAAGAGGTCTGGTATTTGTTCCGCTATATACTTATAAGTAACAATCATTAAATCGCGCAGGAAGTGAGTGATAGTTGTAGCATTAATGCCATGCGTGCACCAATTAATTGGTGAATTAATTTGAGGTCATGGTTAATTTATTGTAAGAAAAATGTTTAAATGGGAGTTGTTTTGAAAGAGTCGTAAAATTGGCCGTGACCAGTTTGCAGTCAAATTTTAAAATAATTTATCGTACTCATTAATTAAATAGTATTGTTAATTTGTATCAATTATTATGATGGATTTTAAGGCCGGCATTATATTATTAAACAACTAGAAAGATGTCGTGTAATATACCTACTTCATATATGCATAACTAGATAAACATGTATATAGCAGAAGTCGTCATTACAGGACTGTTTGTAAACAAAACCAATGATGTATCTGTGGGACTAAATGTACCTAAGTACCTACATATAACATTTAACATTTGTAAGACTTAATCGTGTGACATAAATAATTTCGGTTCTGTGTCTACTAAATAACAATAACAATAAAATTCTCTTTGTATATTATAATAATCCCGTGTCCGTGGAAGTAGATTGTCATTAGGAGCGAAGGGGTCCCGCGGGAGCGCCGCAGTCGCAACTCTAATGAGCCGCGTTGAGACGATCTGTCCGCTTCCCACAGGACGCAAATAAAGAGGCTTTTGTTAAATGTCACCGGGTACGTTGTTTCACAACAAATGGCCTTTTTAAAAAACAAATTTAAGTAATGAAGCCTTATTAAGTGCGGAAGCCAGTTTGTAATAAATTTAATATTAAATTACGCTAGATTTTTTAAGAACTTACTAAGATAAGAATAGTGTTATTTAAATGTAAATAATATTATATCATCTGAACCGAATTTTATCCAGTATCTGTGCGTACCCAAGGCAGAGGTCTGCGTTACACATATCAAAAATCTTTAAAATCAATAATTAACACTGACTACCACGTTGGTCGAGCGGTTGCAAGCACAGTTACTGGTCGAGAGGATGTGGGGATTCCTAGGCCGGGTACTATGGAATATTTCAAACAAAGAATTACTAGCGCATAGTTTGGATGGATTTGTATATTTAGCTATAGGCTAACCTTCTATTCAGTTGTAGGACATAGAATTTAACAGGTGGCTCGTGGCAACGTATTACTCTCTCCTCCTTCAGGGATGGAAGAAAAAGCGAATTATTATCAAATTAAAAAATCGAAATAATATCCTTCTTCTTCTTCAAGTGTCTTTATTGCCAGTCAATTCTCACGTTTTACTAAGCCAAGACTTTTTTCTTAAAGTGATCAAGTCTAAATAGAAAATTAAAGAAAACTTGATCCTGTTTAATTATAATGATGTGGATACTACTATGGTTATTTAGCATCCAAAACTGTATGTTTAATAGTAATCTGTTACATACATATGTAGGTATATTACCTACATGAAATGTAAATAAATTTGGTACTAGCGCATATTTTTTAATAAATTTCTGGAGAGCGCAAATTTATATATAATTATATATATTTTATTATTTAAATTATTATTAAATTACGTATATTTTCAAAACACGGAACTACAAACTAATAGCTGAAAACACTTAAATAAAGCTATTATTTTAAATCTTATATTAATTTAATGTTATATACTTCTATATATAACTCGATCGATATATAAATCGAATTACGTAAACAAATCGTATCGTATATTATTTTGCGTGCTTAAAAATCATTAACACCCTTAAAAGAACCTTAAAGAGTTGTTTACACCATGCGTATCTTTTTGGCTCAAGACCTCGGTTAAGTTGGGATCCCGCGGAGTTTAATTAATTTGGACGGGCCGACCAAGTTTATTTACGGACCGTCCAATTGTAAGCTTATTAGTTGGGATACTGCATCTCAATTGATTTAATTGCTAAGATCCTGGGATGCATTCTGCACATCGTCGCTGTTCATTAATCTTCTTACACACGCTGGTCGTTTAGCGCTTTATACAATACTATTCTATGTATTTATTTTACATCATACAACGTACGTAATATGCCAAATTTATAGTAGTAACAAAGTTTTCATTTGCCTTGGCCTTCGTTCAAAATGTGACATTTTCTAACTATCCTCCTTATGCCTGTATATTTTTGTATGTTTTTTTCTTTTACTGTTTTAAAGTGTTCGTCATTTGCTTTTGTCTTCGTTCAGTATTTGACATTTTGATACTTAACCTTATTTTAAATCTTGCTATAATTTTTTCACGATCTAACGTAGTTATACGATTATTAAATGGAACTTATATATTGTTAATTTCAAAATATATTACATATCTTTATTTAATTTTGGGCTGCCTATACTTAATATACTGTAGTGTCTTCACTTCAAAGTTTACAAATATAATAAGACACTAGTCCGTTTCGTTAACCTTTAATCCGTTATTTTAGCATTTTTATGGGCTTATGTTTATGATTCATAAATAATTTTATTGCTTAATTTCACACCAACTTAAGCCAGATTTTGAATTAATCTTTACCCTAATTTATTTATTTTTGTTACCCTGAAATATCCAGGGGGGCTTTATGTATGTATCTCGTATAATCAGTATTATGGATCTGCCCTTTTTTGAAGCGTGCCTTTTGGGTGCTTACAATCAGGAGTCAAATTAATTTAAAATAGGTACATATAAAATGACTTGCTCTATAAATTTATTTAATAACTAAACATCAATTTTGATGTAGGTAAATAATATGGTAAATAATAGTACACAGTATTTTTACTGCTTACAATCAGGAGTCAAATTAATTTTTACTTCTCATAAAATCACTTGATCTATAAATTTATTTAGCAACTAATGTCAATTTCTATGTAGATATGGTAAACAATAGTACATAGTATTTTTTAATAATCATATTTTGTATTTTATAAATCCTTTAGTAACAAACATCTAACTGTTCACAAGCATCAACATTACAATAAGTATACATACTTAAAAATATTACTATTACTTCTATGAATAAAATACTTGAATTACAAAACGATTAATGTTATTAAACTCTAATATTACTGAAATCCCACGCGTTCATAATTGAAAAGTTACGTCAGACGAAAAATTTTGGGTTATTACGTGACGCTTACATAACACGTAGCTCTGCTGAGCGACCTAGAAGTCAGGCGAGAGATCGATTGTGGTCACCGGCCGTCTAGATAACACGAGATGAGCGATCGGGCGGCCTTATCGTTATCAACGGGAAAAGAATCCTCGACGAGAGGCGGTAGCTAGGCGACATTCGCACAGAAGCCTCTGAGGGCAGCGCGCGACATCCTTGAGACTGACTCCCGCGCACGCAGTGTTCGAGGGTGATGATGCTACATCGGTAAAGTGGTCGCGCATTTTCTATCGTGATTGATCTCAAACGGACTTTTCTAAGTGATAGAGTGATTACGTTTTAACCATGGGTGAGTATTACTTAGAATTAATATACAGCTGCCTATGTATGTGTTTTTGCGCGAGTCATGTGATAATTATTTCATCACAATAGAATAATATGCAGTAAAAATCGAGATAATTAAAATAAATAGGTATTTATGAATACGTAGATTTTTTATGATATATAACTGAAATTGAATCATATATTTATTATCTTTAAAATAAATTTTAAATTGCAATAACAGGAATTCGTTATAGACAATGTAACTATTTTAAATGTATCGTCGAACACTAAAACAAGTTGGACGAGATGAAAACGTCCTCATATAAGTAAATTTAATTTGTTTAAGGCAAAATTAAATACGTGACCAATACATATAATTTAAAACAGAGCAAGTGTCAAAATTAACATGTCAAAAAACAAATTCTAGTTAAAATTTCTGTCGGGGTTTTTATACAAGATGAATGTTGAGATTAGTAATGAGCGCGCGCGCACAAAACCAAATTGTCCGGCCAATGTTCGCAAAGCATTTATTTATCTCATAATAGAAAACAAGACGCTTGTCAATCACGTAAGTATACAATAATGTCAATATTTTAAACCTTCAAGTCAAACTGTCCAAGACACTACAGACGCTAACAATCACTGCCGTTGTCAAAATTTTAATGAGTGTTCGCTCAAATACAATACAGTTCTCAAGTTTCGAAACGATAATATCGTTCTCAATTAGAATTTGCGCGCGATACATATTTTATTTTCTGTAGCTGTTAAGGTCTTCCACATTTAAATTTATGTTGTACCTACGTTATGTATATCTATGTATTGCATGTTATATGTACATATGTATATTATACATTAATGCTTTTTGTACATGATTATATTACAGTTATGCATTTTGTGATTTCTGACTGCGGGGTCGTAAATCAAAAATGACGATTAAGAAAAACTTAATATAATGGTCATAAATCCGTCTCTTTGCGGAAAACTCAAAAGTATTCCTACCCAAAAATATTTCCAACCTGACCAATATTAACATTTGTATGCCTTATTGCATTTACAGATTAATTTTAATAAAATAATATTGTTGTAAAATAATTCTGTCTCAATAATTTTTGCGCTTCGTATTCAAATAAACAAAAGTATTAAATCGATCTATGATCATTACATTTTCATTTAATGTAAGTTAATTAACTCTTATCCGTTTGTCTAGTAAGATATTTCTAAATAAATTCAGTTGCAGTATTTTACGTTTACATATCTATATATTTCTCAATATCGTTCTCGAACCGACTAGTTCCTTATCTAAAACTCAGTACTCGACATTTCTTTAGGCTTAAGGAAAAGCGTCGAAAAATCTATTTGTCTCGTCAGTCATCTGAATTTTAATGACAGAAAATAGACTAATTCTAAAGAGGGTGTCGGTATATCATTGAAATGTATTATTTGTTAAAAATGTCTACTGATTATAACTACAGTAGTAACATAATACACCTTTATTTCCACCAAGGGGTAGGCAGGGGAGTGTATCTATTACTCTCGCTGATCACCACTAATGTTATAAGTTCCAAAGTCGATGAGGCTTCAGCCTTATTATCTACTAATTAATATTGATTAATTTAATTTCTAATTTACTAATGTATTGCAACTTTAAGTAAGTAAGGCACCTCATATCTTAATGTGTTTCCTAACACCCTAACACCCAGAATATAACGGGGCAATTACTGCTGCTGCAAATATTTTGCCGCTAAGCTGTTGCTATATTTGAAAAGAGTGCCGCTATCGTAGTATGTATAAAATTAAAAAATCATCCCAACCTAATTACGTAAGTAATGCAAATAAATCATGATTTAAAAAAGGATTAAAAATTATTTTAATAATCCCCAAACTTACGTAATCATTACAATGAATAACAAAAATAATTATGAATGTAATGTAATTATAAATTAGAAAAAGCACGTTACAAGATGATAGAGATATTTAGCACTCTTTCTGTCTGCTTACTCCGCAAGAGACTTGGCGTGAGGATATAATAATAACAATATATACACGTGTAGGTACAATACACTGAAATAGTCGTGAAACAATAAACTATGCAAAGTAATACAAGATCCATAATCATTGTCACTTCACAAATATTTGACTGACGTGTGAATTTATCCACATTTACCGGTTATTCATCTTCACGAAAGCACAAATAATAGATCAGTTATTGCTGAATAACGCTCTGTCAGTTTAAAATTTGTAATTACTAATACGTTCTTTTATTTTTTTTTGGAAAATTGATATGTATTGATAGGTAGGTATATATAATAAGACTTTCATGAATGAGAACATTATATCTGAATGTATGCTATAGTTACAGATAAACTAATGTTTAGATTTCTTAATTGTCTAAATTTTCGTAAAATATTTCATTTAATTTTAACTGTATGATATTAATATACGAATTCTTTTTAAACCCTGATAAAAAATTTTTTCGTCGTATTTATTGGATCAAAATAATGAAGTTGTTTTAAAAGAAAATCTAGTTTCCCAATTGAAACCTTGTTGAAGAGTCTATTACTTGTACCAGTGGCGTATTATAATTTTTTACTAGGTTTTACCCGCAGCTTTGCTTTCGTTAATATCCTTAAATATTACATTTTGAAATCCTGCCTTACAATTGCTGATACAATTATCAGTTATATAGGGAACCCACCGCTGGCAGCTTTGAACAATTCACGTATGATATTAAAAGACTCAATTAGAAGATTCGATGAAGACATGCTCATTTTGATTTACCAATCCCTTGTGTTAATGTCGGGAAAGCCGACTTGATAAGCCACATATGAAATTAACTGATCTATGCTTGGAAACAGTATTTTATTTTGCATATACTCGTAGGTACCCTATGTCCTTTTTTGTTACTCTGACTATCAATGTACAACATTTCACGATAACCGATCAAATAGTTAAGGCGTGAAAGAGTTTAAAATAAAATGATATTCGAATTAATATTATTACGATTTAAAAAAAATTTAGCGAAAAGAAATTCGCATAAGATAATATATAGGCACATATCAGAACAATAATATTCAGATTTCCACCAATTAAAAAACATGACAGTAATATTAATGGCTCGCTATTTTTATTACAACATGTGCCACCAGGAGGCTTTAATTAGAAGTTATGTGGCTCAACAATTGAAGATAGTGTATGAATATGATACGGGCGGACCAGCCTTCGCGCAGACGCAATGTCACCGTTTACATGATGATCACTACGTAGCTATCCCGTTGCAAAAGAGATGATACTATGACACGTAATACTAAATTTTAATTGAAGCTTGAAGCCATTACGGGTATTATTTCTATTATGGCCAGTTCGTCGTCATTAACCCTTTTTATGTTTTCCTGTTGGGCCCGGTTCTCCTCGCAGAATGAGGTTTAAAGGCCGCAGTTCACCAGGCTGTTTAATCGAGAGTGGGTAGACTTTACACGCCATTAAAAAGGTTACGGATATATTTCAGGTCTGCACGTTTCCTTACGACGTTGATGGGTTAGATTGTTCAATAAATATGTTAGATTTTTGTGTGCTCCTTACAATTAATAAGATTAATGCAATAAGATTTTGTTGATATGTAATTAGTAACTTTTGTATTTTACAATATTAATGTCGTCCCTTATGAAGAAATGAAAGTTTTTCGAAAAAGACAAAAATGTTGCCTTGGACTGTCAAAAATAAAAGCGAAATATAAAAAAGGATTTTATGTCATTTTTCGAGTTGTTTTATTGTTTAATTGCAAGTAGCATTCATTTCCGAGAAAAATATCGTCTGAGTGTATTATATTTATGTTCCTCGTTATATTTGCATGTTTTTTTTTCTCTAAACTGAATTATGATATGACACGAATGAAACAAATACAATCGTTGTAAAGACGTACACTTTTATTATAAATTTTTACTACTTACTAAATATATTTCGAAATTAAAACCATGGCGTACCGACTCAATTACCGTAAATGACCATGTCACTGTCACATCTGTTTGTTATTTGCTCACCAAAAGCCGTAATCAACGCAACATAGTGATAAAATTATCGTGTTTAGTCATGTCAGTAGATGATTTATTTGCAGCGGTAAAACCCTTTGCGAGAACCCGTTCATTGCTAAATTAATTAATCAGTCAACACCTAGTTTACATAAAGCTCCTATTATATTTTCATTATCAAAGATAAGCGACTGCAAACAGTTGCTCTAAATCGAGCACACAAATTGTGTTTAAAAAGTACTACTGTATTATTTAACAAAAAAGATTTCTTTGTTTAATTATGTAATACCTACTGTTTTATTTCGGTTTATTCAGTTGCTAGAGTGTAAGAAAAAAAAATGTCTTGTACTTAAAGAATGCATAGTTGTGATATTTTTTAAAAATCAAAGGAAATACTATCTACGCGATGCAAGTATAACCCTAAGATTTAACTGAGTTTTTCATTATATACCTACATATCTTAGTCCTCATAGTGCATCATACGAGGAGGGCTTACCGCTGAATATTTTCTAAAACTTGCTCCGAATGTTAGCAATGTGTTCATACAAAAGGGATATCTTACTAAACCTCCAGTACTCATTCCTTATTTATGATCCGTTGTACTGATAAGTTCATTTTGTTCTATGTATTTGTCACTAAAGTGGCTCTAATCCTTCCTCCAGACCGTTATCATCACTAAATCGCCGCGTTATGATAGGTACTAGGACTACCCAAGTGCCACTTCAATGCTCGCTTGATACATTATCAAGATAAAAGGTAGTCGAAAACATCAAAAGTTTCAGTGCATTGCATTGCAACAGATAACATATTATAAAATTTTTATTTCATTTGTATCACTGTAAACTTCTAATTGTCACATTGTTGCACTGAATTACCACCTATCAATGTCTTTTTACACCTATAAAGTGCGGGTAGTTGAAGAAAAAATAAGCGCCGTATATACCTATAACTACCCTCCGAATATCCATAAAACTGTGGCAAAAGAAAAACGTCAAACACTTTCATTCGCTTTAGTGTTAAAAAAAATCTAATTATATTTATATCGAATTCAATAGTTTGTTTATAGATTTATTAGTGCGTTGTACAACGAAGAATGCCAATACGACATCGTGCCAATTACAAGTATTCGGTTATTTACGAATGAAGTCAAGTAGTAGGTGCAAATCATTATTTGTACTAAAGCTAACAAACAGATCTCTGTATAAATACGCTATTAAAAGGATATTGATATAAGATAGTGAGGAAATTCGTGTTTATTTAATAATGAAAAACGTTGGATTTTCCAAAGCGACGGAAGAAGCAATTATCGGCAATGATAGTAGAGATGTTGATAAAACTGTCATAATAGTTAAGTAATCGTACGGCAGCAAAATGAAATTAATATTGCGCATTTAAACACAGATTATGTAGTTTATTTGTTTGACTGTTTGCATAATAAATATTTATTTTGCATATTTATTGTTATAGGTTTAGACTTCTTGGAACATGGAGCAGATTTCGAAGCTGCGATATCAGCAACAGGTAATATATTTCTTTTAACTTTCATCCAGGTATACATGCAAAAATTGAATACACCTTTTTGCATTTTGTCAAAATTTTAAATATTTCATTGTCTTTGCACGCAGTCAGAGCACGGAATTGGTGAGTCATGCATTGACGTACTTTTGGATGGCTAAGATCACTAATATAATCTTAATAATAATGCGTGACAGATGCTGTCGACAGCGGCGCAACATAACAATATGTGGCCAGCTGTATGCTGACTTCTTTTATAATTGAATCTCAAACGTTACTTAAAATACCATGTGCACTCTTTATGTCCATGTTACTTACTGTACAAGTGCATTAATTTTAACACCTCCTTATAATAGATAATGTCATTTTAATCTGCTTATTTTTTAAGTAGTTATGATGAGGCAGTCAGCGTGGCAAAATTCTGGGCTAAAACCATTTAGGGACTTAAAATGTGTTTGTCATCGACACGCT
>DWME01001001.1:0-27776 GCA_018244795.1 Parelbella ahira ahira
ACTATAGTGTTCACGAGAGACTGTTCACCATTTATGATAATCATATTTTTGCAATAGACAGAAGATGTAATAAGAATGGAACAGGAGGCCAAGAAACAAAAGATTAGGGATAAAGAGGCTCTCATAGATGAGCTGATGTTTGCTGATGGAGATGCAAAAGATATATTGACGACCTTTGCACAGACAATTGCAAATAAACCAGAAGCAGAAATAGTTCCTGTTGTGCCAAAAGTATGTAATTTTTTTTTATTAAAACTAAAAGAGTTCTTAATAGTCAAAGTATCTGAAGGGTGCTTGTTAAATAACCCAACATGGTATTTGCCAAATTGATGTTGAAATTTAGTTCCAAACTTTTAAAATTTTTTACAATAAGTTGATATATGTTGAGATTTTTTGAGGTTCTCCCATAATTCCTTAAACTTGCCAAACTTATTTAATCTGAAAATAAGTAAGAACATACTAAGTCCTCATGCTGTATCCGATAATGATTTATGAAAATCGGCAAGCAGAACAGGATATGATGACAATAGGAGAGGCCTATGTCCAATGGACTGGGATAGGATGATAATTATGATGTTGATGAAAAAAAACTGCCTGCTTTTGACTGCCTCGTTGTTTAAGTGGTTGCAAGCGCGACTGCCGATCGGGAAGTCCTGGGTTCAAATATGGTTAGGGTACTCTTGGATTTTTCTAATTTAGAATTTCTAGTAGTGACTCGGAGTCTGGTACTGTGCCCTGTGTATGGCAATAGGCTCACCACCTGCTCCATGGGACGTAAACGTAACTGGTGAGAGATGAGAGTGTACTACACTCCTCTGTCTACCACTTCGGGGATTACAAGTGTGATGTTTTGTTTATGGAAAAAAAATTGTCAACAAATATGTTTTTATGATTTTTCATTTCATTTCCCTTTTGTATGTAGGTATAATATAAGTAATCATTTTAATATGATGCTACAGGTTACACAATTCTCGACCGGGGTGAAATTCACCCGAGGCTCTGGTCAGCTCCCTATGCCTATAATAGAAGAGGGGCCTTTGTACAAGTATGAACCACCAGTGATACCGGATAGGTGTGGTCCTGATCCACCTTCCATCCAGGATATTGTTAGTAATGGATACCTGCAACATGTGAGGTGAGAGATTGAGATATTTTATTGTTATTTTGCACTCAACATTAAGCTGATGTTGTGGGGTGTTCCAATAAATTTACTTCTTTCTTACTTGTTACTTCTTTCTCAACTATTGTAGTGTCATGACATTTTAATCTTCAAAGATGTAATAAAAGGGCCTTTTGTGCACAGACAATACAAGACTTGGAGAAAGTGCACATTATATGAAGCAGTTAACCTATGTCTCTTTTGCTGGGCCATTTTTTATAGCTTGAGCTCTGATGCTTATTCAAAAACTCTTTAACACAAATTATAATTATAACATTCAATTATGAAACGATATCGTGATATTGTCATTTATGTTCTAAACATATTTTTCCGACATCCAATATTGATCTCCTGTTTTCAGAGCAGAGACAGAGACAGAAAAAGCTGGTGGTTATTCTTCGACACTGCCATGCTTGCGAGCGCTTCAAGACGCCCTAGCCGGCCTCTATCACGCAAGCTGACAAAAGGACCAACCGGATTCTCTTCAGACTGTTGTCATACTCGACTAGCAAAGTTGTTGTTATTCTAGTGTTCAAATGTGTACAGACTCAACATATTTAAGTCATCGAAAGGATAGCTGGTTCACCACAGAAGGTGATAAATCAGTAAGATAGCTGGTTATACTTTTATCAAACCTAACCATATTGTTATTGTTAATCTTGTTATAAAGTGTGGCAAAGTACACACCTACATTGTTAAGCATTATAAGGCAGTTAGCTATTATGAATTATTGTATTGTTCTGGTTAAATCTGTTTCAGTAAGAAAATTTTTGAAAGATATCTTTAATCTTGAGTAAGGATAATGAGTAAGTATTATGGTTGCAAATATTATAGTTATTATTGACTAATAGATCTTCCCATGTGTAACCCTTTAATAAAAAAGGTGAAATACCATTGAAAGAAAGTTATACTGATATTCACATGGGAGTTACTAGTATAAACTAAGGATGTTTAAATTGGGGCTGGAACCTAAAAAGATTTATAATCAAGATATTTGGGTATTTATATTTTTGGGTTTTAATAAAGAGTCATATGATTGCCCGAAGGGGACGTTCGTGTATTAAGTAAGCGCTATTTCTCTGCTTTGCTTATTTTTGATGACATGGGGGCGAGGGGGTCTAGATGGTGATTACGTCAGCAGTAGTTATTCATTCACGTGATGGAAAGCGAGATGCAGCCTGGGGTGTAACACGCTCGCCTAGAAAGTGGCGATTCACTCTTCTTTTGAATAATAAAAAATATACAAATGCCATTGTAATTATTGTCTAATTTGTGGAACATTGTCATACTTTAAGTTATTGATTCTTTCAAGAAAGTTTTGTCAGCTATTGCTAATTTCAAATTGCTCTTTAAGCTCCTTCTTGAACACCGGTAGGAGATTGAGATCCTGAAACTGTAAAGCGATTGGCAGTCAAGTGGTGATTGCTACCCATGCACTTCAACTTCATACTAGGACTAGACTGTTAGTAGGTATTTAGTTAGGACTTAGTATCAGTCCAGTTCATATTATAAGTATTATTATTAGTTATTGTTAAATAATTACAATTTATAGTTAACTTGTGTCAGGTTTCATAAAAATCTGATTTAAATACAAGCTTGTTCTGGCTTATGTCACTTAACATTAAAATTAAAAATTTGGTATTAATCTAGTTTCTTATAATATGTTAAAGTGGTTGTGATAATAGATAAAACGAATCTTAGTATATAAATAATGGTAAAGGCTAGTTAGTATATGTATGTCTGTATTGTTAATAATAGATATCTTTGTAAATAATTTTAAAGAATAAAATATTGGCCTCGTCTCAAGTAATCTCCGAAGTTTTGATTGACAATACTTGTACGTAATATATATGTACAATCATCGTAAATATGTAACAGCTTGTTTTTACATGTATATCCGGTACGTTACATGTTGTTCTGAAATATGACGAGCAAGGTAGCTGAAGGTTTATTGATGTGTAACACTTTTCCTTTCGCTTTCTTGCAGTCGGTGCGAGTGAGATCGTTAAAAGCAAGGGGAGTGTGTTACAGGGAGCTTTTATTAGGTTTTATTTATTAATAATGCTTTGTAATTTTCCCATATTTATTTGTATAAAGGTCTCGTTAATTTAATTACAGTGAAGTGTTCCAAAAGTGGAAGTATTATAAAGATGTTTGTATAAAACATAATACAATGTTGATATGACATAAAAAGTGTTCAGTTTGGTGTTGATCTATAATAGCAGAAATCCAAGATTTCCACGTTAAATATTAATATATAGCGAATAATACTTAATAATAATAAAATAATAACAAATCAACAATGTGATAATGACTCGCCCTGTAAAAACGAAAACTTCGATTTATTTATTATTGGGAAATTTTCATTAATTCCAAGTAATTAACAGAAGCATGAATGTAGACGACGGCTTCGTTGTCGAGTGGTTGCAAGTGCGATTGTCGATCGAGAGGTGCTGGGTTCAAATCCCGGATCGCGTACTATTTGATTTTTCTACTTTAGAATTTTTAGTACCTAGTGACTCGGAGCCTGGGTTTGTGCCCGCTGTATGGCAATAAATTCACCATCTGTTCCATGGGACTTAACGTAACTGGTGTAACGTAGGAGTGTACTACATTCTTTTGCCTACCTCATACAAATATGCTAATGCTAATGTTGCTTATTACGGAGCTGAGAGGTCAGATGTTATACATTATTACGACTACTGTAGGGCTTGCCAATTTTTTTTACTATTTCTATCCACAGTTGAAATCTGTTAATAAATGATTAAGAAATATGATGGTGTCATTTATTTTTTAATAAATAAAAAAGTCTAATAAAAAGATGGTAATAAATTTTAATGTAGGTGATAAAAAAATATTTCTCATTATTCGAGTGTTTTTATAGCGTGACTGCTGATCGAGAGGTTCTGGGTTCTTTTGGATTTTCTGCCTTGGAATTTCTAAAAAAATCTTTTAGTAGTGTCCAGGAATCTGGATCTGTGCTCGGTGTAGAGGCTCAAATGTAATTTTAACTGGTGAATGGCTGGACTGTTCAAGTGTACTACACTCCTCTGCATATGTCTTATTCAAATATCACATAATTAGAAAAGATACGATTACAATTGCCGGTTCAGCTCCATACAAAGACGTACTAAGCGTTTAATATTTACAGACACCATTGCGCACAAACAAATCTATACCCGTAACCGTTATTTGAATATATTGTGCAACACGTTGATCAGTTTAGAGTTAGCGTGTCAACTTGACCGTAAAGAGTATAAATACAGGCCAAAGTACTTTTCATTATGTCTTGATCTCGTGGCTTTCAGTCCCGTCCAACGAGCCAAGGGCAAATATTGACTGAGCGATAACATGTGAAACGCCGACAGAGGTACTAAGGTATGACAAATAATGCGACACGTAGGACGCGTCGTGTGTTTGTTTACGTGCCTTCACGAACGACAATATCTAAAGCTATATATTTCTTCATACTTTGATTTAAAAGTAGTGATCCATTTGCGAGTCACACTTGGAACTATGCGACTGTGAATAACAGTGTGGATTTAAATAGTGGATATTTGGTAATTGTGAAAGAAAGAAGGCTATCTTAGAACCTTGATGTCCATATTAAAAATTTATTTATAGGTACCGATATATATGTATATATATAATTATTTTGATGAAATTTTTATAAAATTAAAATAACCATGCCCGTATGTGATGTAGGTACACTAACAATGAAAAAAAGTAAGAGTAAAAACATTTAAAATTAGAAAATTTTCGTGAAAGCAAGCAACGACCTGTTAATAGTATTAACAACTAGCTGTCCCGGCAGACCTTGTTCTGCCCTAATGCTCTAAAACAAAGTTACATTGTTTTTTTTTATGTTAATAGCTGCCCCATCAGATTTCGTTCTGTCAAAAATTATTGACCTGTCGTAAGTCTAATAGAAATAAAATAACATTAAAGTTTACTACTACAGAGGTCGTTCGTACGCCGCTGCGGTCATGTGCCGCTAGGATACGAGTCTACGGGCCCCGAAGATCTCTTTACCCGGGCAGTCTCAAGGGGTCAACCGCCCCCTGGTGATTTCTCCCCATCATAATTAAAGTTTAGTAATATGTAATGTGATGATATTTTTATTGTAATGCCTTATGGTAAGTACCTATACGATTTTTTTATTGTTTGGTTACTTGGCGCGTAAATAAATATATAAAATAAAAATGATTATAAAACAAATTTGAGGGAACTCGTTATATTATTTTAATTAATGACATGCAACCTCTAATAAACTTTTAAAGGCATACCAAAGATAATCCTAACGCACTTTTGTTTTGTTTTGTTTTGGTTGACGTCAAATGTTTTACAGTTGGGGACAGAGTGGTCTGCATGTGAAAAGAAAATTGTTGTTTTTACTGTTTCCCTCGTATTTTTTAAGTTTTTCTCTCCATAAGTACATTCATCAGACTTCATGAAGTACAACAAAAAAGAAATCATCCAAATCGGTTCAGCAGTTCTCAAGTTTTACACTTGGCAAGTGGCAACATTAGCGATTCATTTTTATGGAGATCTTGCATGTCGGCGGGAAATGATTAAAAAAAATAGACAGACGTCTATCCTCAATCCATCATTCAAGAGATGGTGCCTAGTATTACGCCTTTGAAATAACACGTCGTTTATATACAAATTGTCGGTTTTGTAGAAGCCAGATAATGAGGTAAAAACGTTTAAAAATTACGGCTTTAACACGCCTATTAATGATCTGTTATGTTTTTAACGTAGGTGTACAACGGAAACATACCGCGGAGAGTTTGAATGAAAGCGTCAAGTGAAGAATAGCTGTAATACATTTACATGTCTCTCATTCATTCATTCATTCATTAACTCATTCTTACTAACGATCGCTGTGGCCGTAATTCAAATGTAATTAAATAAATGTTTACTTTTAAACTTTATTGAGTTTCTTATTCATACTTATACCTCTATAGATCTCTTTTCTGTGTTACTGTTTCACCATAGGCTAGGCCTAAGATTAAACATTTACTGTTTGACATCGGTAATATTAACGTAAATAAGTTTGTTTACGTCCTTACATATGAAATTATCGTTTTATACCGAGAAAATGAAACGTAAAAAAGATAGAATAATATATTTAATCAATCAAAATAAGTACCATTACCAACTATCTATACATTTTCGTCATTTTATAGATAGTCCATTGATTCTTTTGCTGAAAAAATTGTGGGAGCAAGAATCAACAAATTCTTTGAAGGCGGTTTGGACTGTCTCATCGGAGTTGAATTTTTTCCCTAGTAAGAATTTGTCCAAATGCTAAAAAAATGGTAATCTGTTGGAGCAAGGTTCGGGGAACATGGTGGATGTCGAAGACATTCCAATCGCAGCTCCTCCAATTTAGCAATTGTCTGTCTTGAAGTGTGGGTTCTAGTATTGTCGTGAAGCAGCAGTGAGCAATTGATCAGTTTTGTTTAATGGCTAGCTTTACAATCATGATTTTCTATTATTGACAGTACACTTCTGCAGTATCGTCTGGCCAAATCTTAGGAAGCTGTAGTGTACGACACCAGCATTAGACCACCAAACGGTCACCAGTATCTTTTTCTGAGTGAGGTTCACCTGGGTTCAACCATTGTGATGAGCGTTTTCGATTGTCGTACAGGATCTACTTTCCGTCACAAGCTTTTGCGTTACAAGCTTTTTGTCTAATTCGTCGTTTTGTCCAATGTCGCTACTAGCAAACCTTGCTGCATTTAATTTTGTGATATTTAAGTCTAGATTCTTTGACTACTTTCACCGTTTCAATAATTCACTTAGTACGGCAGGGTTATCATGTATGCAATTTGATGTCTTTCACGTCTTACATTACTCAACTGCTTGATGTAAGCTTTTAAGTGCTTCGGTTCCTTCTCATCGTTTTTCTCACCTGATTGCTTCTGCCCACTGTTGTTCGTCACGTCACCTGCTAGAAGTGCGTCCTACGCGACGTCTAGCTACGCCGTAAAACTTTATACTGAAGTGCTCTTAGGGTGCATTTGTGTTTTGTGTGATCTGTCCGTTCGAAGAGCTTTTGTATATAGGTTTTATATGTAGGTTTTATATAGTACAGGTTGATCAGACAGGTTTTTATGCCGCATCTTA
This sequence comes from Parelbella ahira ahira, assembly GCA_018244795.1. Lineage (NCBI taxonomy): Eukaryota > Metazoa > Arthropoda > Insecta > Lepidoptera > Hesperiidae > Parelbella > Parelbella ahira. The sequence continues at coordinate 7,295 of DWME01001001.1, forward strand.
TTTGTCCAAAATACACACCGTTTTCTACGAATACGATATTTTCAGGCTTCTGAGAAGTGATTTTGTATTTACATAGAACGATTAGCTGTTCAGAAAGTAGATTATTTTAAGGTGGAAGGAAGCGACGGTAATAATGTTAGCATTTAAAGCGCTTGTACCGTCTGGGCAACCGAACTCAAACAGGATCGTGAAATAAAACAGTCAGTGTCAATCAAGTAGTACCTATAAGTGTTACCTAATATTTATTGGATAAAATCGGTGACAGGATGGTAGGGATAAGGACTGTTGGTAAAATTAGAACGATATGTACCTACAGGACAATATGTACGTAAGTGCTGGTATGTATGTCAGTGGCTGCTTCGTTTTAAATTGGTCACAGACGTGTTGCTACTCCTGAGAACCGAAACGGTCCTTTCCAGAAGCTTTAGTGTGCACGTGGCTTGGCAGCCACAACAGCCAACACACAAATTGTGATAACAAAAATAGTTTCAAGGAAGACATAGGTATGTATACCTATGTAGCGTTAGCATATCTCAGGACGAAACGATTCCACGTTCCACCATGTGCCTAAGTTTGTTTTATTAGACAGAATGACATGCCATTTTCTCATACCTACACTAAACAGGCTCATGGTACGTAACATTGATAATAATTTATGTGCGCCTTATGAAACTTACCTTACGAAAATAATAAGGAAACGGGAAAAACAAAAACATGTTGGACATGGTTCGTTACAATCTAATAACTCCTACGAGTAAGTCTACTGTTAAACTGGGAGATCCGGGAAAAACCTAAAACTTTGTCTCACATTCTGTATTCATTAATAAGTGAGTAAGTATACTAGGTCTAACCGTGATACCAGTTTTTTGTTCTGTTCTTATGATTCAGAAGAAAATTACATTACGCTGACATTTTAGTTTATTAGCCTGATGTTTTACCAAGAGTCAGAAGACAATTTTTTCAACCATAACATAGAAAAACCATTCTTTCTCAATTATGATCGAAGTTCTCGATTTTATGTTCCAAAATAAATTAGTTAACGTGTGGTGTCTCTACAACAGAGGTATTTTCGCATTTCTTACATTTTGTCACTATTACATACGCTCGTATGAAATGTAATCACAATTACCTGACAACGCTTGTTCTTGAGGTAAACACGGCGATTTCGTATATAAAAAGAAAAAACATTCTGATTTAGCACAATTCGGTTATTTACAAAGTTAAGATAATTTCTTCTGTATATAACCCGGAATTGGATTTTTACTGATGCTGCTGATAATAATCTATATGTTGTTTAAAAACGTAACGTCACGCCTGTAATCCCCGAAGGGGCAGGCAGAGGAGTGTAGTACCTACACTCCCACGTTTCCCCAGTTACGTTTACGTCCCATGGAACAGACGATGAGCCTATTGCCATACACCGGGCACGGATCCAGACTCCGAATCGCTACTATAAATTCTTAATTAGAATTTTCCAGTATTACCCAACTCGGGATTTGAACTCAGAACCTCTCGATCGGCAGAGGCGCTTGAAAACACTCGACCAATGAGGCAGTCATCATTAGTCGTGTATGAGAGTGATGTTTATATAAGTATAATGTATAAGTGAGAAGAAGCACGTTAGATCCGCAACGGATCTGGTTCATAACTGGAAATAACAAGACATTTCTTCCTGATGAATATTAGTAACATTTTATGCTAAGCAATCTGTTCTTCGGTAATTCAATAACTTTCATTCGGACTCTAAGTTTAAATTACCTATAAATTCTTAGACCGAAAATCCGAAATAAATTTACAGACCGAAATATCAATAAAGTATTCAAGTATGGCTAACATGCAGAATTCATAATTGGAACGAGCTAAAGAATATTCCCTTGTTTAAAATATCGGAGCAGACAATGGGACACCGCTCCGTACTACCTGTCTATGGAATTGGCAATAAAATGTGTATTTTAAAGGGCAATCACGGTCTTTCCAAACATTTCTATTTTGACTGCGACGACCGTCTGAGCGCGTGCTTCAATATTGTTTTCAATTCAGAATACTGTTTAAGTTTCGTAAGTTGTTATTGAAAATCGAAATCGTGTCCGTTTTATATGGAGTTTGTTGCAATTTGTTATATTGTAATATTACAATGACATTAACTCTATTTTCGTAGAATACTTCCCACAATAATGAAGTACATAACTGGTAAAAATTGATAGCTCATGCGATAATAATTAACAATTATAATTAATGTATATTACTATAGGTGTCTATGCACATTATTTCAAACATCTTCAACCAATTAAACAAACTGGGAATTTACATGTTGGTATAAACGAATAAATAAATGAATATAACCTACATACATCATACATACGTACCTTTTGCGTAGTTAATTTGTATTAATTCCGTATAACTTATAACCCATATTTACAAAGAGTTCGTTAAAATGGTAGCTGTATAGTACAACATTTCCGGCGTTAGAAGAATACGAAAGCTTAATAGATACCACATTACTCACGTTTAGTTTTATACTATACTTTACTATAGGTCATTTACACTACCTATGTTTCGTTCTGTATCAAAAAACTTATAATAAAATTAGTTCATTCGATATTTGCCAAGATTATGAGAAATAGGAATCTGTTGAAATAGATACTCTCTCTCTCTGTCTCTCCTATGTCAGGAAACAGGGCTTTGTTCGAGATGAAAAGCCGTAGGCAGCGTCTAATTGGCGCTGTGTAAACATATCCTGGCTATTAAGGTATAGGTACGTGTACAGGGCTCAAGAGGTATCTTGTTATGTAATAGATGAAGCGAACGGGCCAACTTGTGTTCAGCTCAGTTCACGGACGTCTACGGTTTTAAACTTGATTCTGTGCTCGGAAGATCTACCGATCTGATCTTCCTGAAGTAGATTGGTAAGGTCTGGAATTAGTTCAGTTTTAACACTTCAATGTAATGTCCCTGTCCTTGTCATTATTTTTTACAATTTAAATTACTGTTTTTGATTTGCTGTCTCATTTAAATGTCAGCGTAGAAAAAATCTTTTATATTCCAAATATTTTGATATGCAAATAATCTATTTTTTAAAGATGGCCATTACAATGGACAGTAGGTACAGACATATTGAACAAAATCTCGAAATATGTGTGTGTGTGTGAGCATAACTCGTTTGGCGGCGACATTAAGTTTATTTCCTTTGTTGTAATAAACCGCGGCAGAAAGGCAGAATTGCTTGAAAATATTCGTTTACAGTACGGTTTGTTGATTGTGTAAGAACAAAGAAGTATCCGAGTGTCCTGCTACTGTTGTTATCTGTATATTTCGTGCATAAAGCCGATTCCGTCGGGCGAACTATCGCAGATACAATTAGCATGTGGAAACAACGCGACCGCCGCGGGCTGCCCCTAATTGGCCTTGTGTAAACTCACCCTGTTATCGGGGCGCCCCGAGCGCTGGCGCTGGTTGTGTGGAGTGAGCATATCATTATTATTGTTATTTACCTTTTTTATATTTAGACATTCAGAATTAGCTTAGTTTGAATGTGGGGTTCTAATGAAATAATGGCGCAGAAATTATTGCCTAGTTTTTGATTAGCTATAATATTACTAGTATGTATATTAGTTTAAAAGTGTCTTTGCAACTATGTGTGGGTGTAAGAATATCTATAGATATTTATATGTTTTACGTAGTTTGTCAGCCTCTTAGTTACCATAACATAAACTCTCTTGATGCTTACTTTGGGCTCAGACGGCCTTGAGTGGAGATGTCCCGAGATATTATTTTTGTAATATTATGTTATAAGGTAATTTAGTCTATTGTGGTAGTATAACTTTGTGGAGACCGCGACTTGGCAAACGTAGCGTAGGACGCCCTCCAGCCAGGTGAAGTGACGATATACGCAAAGTGGCTGGCTGTGGTTGGATGCGAAGAGCTGTAGTTCGAGCTCAGTGGCGTGCCATTGGAGGGGCCTGTGTCCAGCAGTGGACGGGAGTAGGCTGATGATGATGATGATGATGGACCTCAGTTTCCATAGTTCCGTAGTTGTACATACATTACATGTGTATCGATTTGATCCAGACAACATCAGTCTTCATTAGACCTCTAACATTGCTTTATCAAAAAGTTCGAGGCGTATTGTGTAAATTATTTGCAACAATTGTTTAGAATTTTCTAATTACACTTGACTGGCGTTTAGCTTAGGTTTGGTTGATAATTTTTCAACTATAGTGCTACAAATCCTCGTATTTATTCCAGTAAAGGTACAGGTATATAGAAAAGATAAATCCGTTGGAAATTAAAGCCGTTGCTATGTTAACCGATCCACCTGAAATCCGCCCGCCTAGCACGCTAATATTGACTTCTTATTACAGCACGGTACCCAGATCGTCCACCGGCGGATCGCAGCTGCCTCTATTATTTTATGCTAACCGACGCCTGCGATAGCACAACATTCAGACGACTTTGTATACATTGCTGCCCACTAACAATGAGCGCTTTTCTCTAACAATATACAAGCATCATTGTACGTGCCAGTATGTGCCTATATTTGACTATCGTCCGATATTGATGTAATAAAAGCACTGAACAAATGGATATTTTGGTCCGCTCGACGCAGATACCATACATGTCAGTTTACATTCGCTTCCCGCCAATATTGTACACGTTTTAGTGTTCGACCGTCTGTACACTTTGAACTTTGCTGCTTATGGAGGTTATTAAGAGATAAAACCTTTTTGTCTATTATACTTTTGTGTAATTTTCGTTAATAGTAGCGAGTAGTTTAAGCTCGAACAAAGATTAAAATATATTATCATTGTTCAATGTTATTTCATGTAAAATTCTCTCCAATCTGTAGAGATGCAAATCATATTTTACTTGGGACATAAGCGATAATTCCCGTCACTTCTAGATTGCTCTAAAATCTAAAATAAGTAGTTGTCATACATAAATATATTAGAATGCTCAGTCACATCACGCTAAGATTCTTTTACGGGGAGTACGAATATTTTCATCATATGAATCATCTAAACTAAATAAAAAAATTAATAAATCAAATATATCTGCTCTTGCGGGAATTGACACTGGAACTCCACCTTGCCGATCGTACACTGTTTACTGTATACCACTTAATATAAAACTTCCGTTTTGACTAATAAAATCGAACAGAATAATATAAATTAACTAAACAATATTATGTAATACAAGTCAGCCGCTCGATATTTCGAACAATAACGGCCACGCAGCCATGTTGTTTTCAATGAGGTTCCGCCGCCATTTTGCATCGGGTTGCGTTTCCAACGTCAGCAGAACAAAGGAGTTCCAGTTTCCATACAATGGACGTAAATGGATATGCGAAGAGCATTTTGATTATTATCGCCTTGAATAATAAGCGATTAGCTTGGAATGTAGAGATGGGGAAACTGATGGTCGTGAATGTACGAGTATGTATGTTTCATTGTATGTTTAAACAGTGATCAGTGTTCAAATCTGTATTTACAATTTCACTATAACTTCATGACGAGGATTTTTTATTTTAAATTACAATTCACACGTAACCAGAGGTAATGGATTATTATAAAACAAGGGATTTTTTCATTAAATCCTTCATAATTAAATCCTTCGTAATAATTCTTTTAACTTTCTGTTAAGCAAATATTGACACCAAATGTCAGTTAAAACGAATTTTAAAAGATTAAGCGTTAATTTTTTTTACGCTATTTCGGCAAAAGAAAAATAGTACAAAAACTTATAAGAAAATACATATTATATATGTTAATTTTTATGGTGATTAGTCAAATGGTGTTTGATGCTGGCAGGACGTCTACCGGGCTCAGCTAGGAATAATATTAATCACATAAGGTTGAATACCTTCTGCACTAAATATGTTAATTATTTTTTTTGTGTTTACGTATTCTGTTATCATATAATCAAATATATTATTTATAGGTAAAAGGCATTTTGTAATAAAAGATTATAGTATATCAATAACGACTAAAATATGTTAATAATTACATACATAATATATCACTGGACTTATCATAATAATCAAAATTCATAGAAATTTATTATGACATAACTTTGAGTTATCTAAAGATGCACAGATTCTCGTCCACCACAAAGAGATATTTATTCCGTCACACGAAAAGTGGAGCAGCGAAAATATCCCAGAAACTCGGCAATTTTATTACGATCGTAAATTAGACGCGGTTAATAGATATAAACAGATTAATATGCAGTTAAAACGTACAATATAGACGTACAAGCTTACACTGAGTTTTATAAAGACGGATGGGTCTGGTTGGTTGGCGTTGAGTGATTTGAAAACACTGTGATGATTGAGCGCTGATACAAGCCAGTATTTTGATAAATAAATAAAGTTGTAGAGTGGGGTGGCGTGAACGTTCTAGTCATGTCGATATCGATAACGTATTACATTGTGAATTATACATATGACATTTCATCAACGCAATAATTCTATAAGTGTTTTCAAACATGTTTTCGATAACTTTTAATCATTTCTATCGTGGTTCGGAATTTTCTTAGACACCTTGTATTATCAAATTGTTCGATGTAAATATGCGTTTTCTACAATATTCGATAATATGTAATTTCTAAATCCATATAAATGTATTAAATAAGTTTTTTTGCCTGTAATTATTTTGTCAAAAGTATTCCCTTGGTTTGTTTTTTGTTGTTTGTCATCGATCATTATATTTATTGAGCTAGATCCTATTCTGTATGAAAAGTTATAAGAAGCATTAATAATCGTTTATATTATTTATGAAACTAATGTGATTATTGTACTAAGTCCGTCCTTTAGTTTTACCCTTGCACGGCCGGACCAATTCTTTCGAATCTCACTACACAAGCGAGAGAAGCTACGGGCATATCCCATCTACATATTGAATGGGAGATTTTGTTTGCTTATTATAAGAAATATCAAATGGTACACTTTGGTGTTTTGGAATTTTTATTTAAATTCTTACGTCACTTTTCAAGTAGATTTTAAGGCAACATCAATGTAATTCTATTTAAATCATCGATGTCGACACAACACCACACCTAGAAGAGGAAATCAGTTCAGAGTAAACGTTGAACGTTTACCTAAAGCCAGTGTTTTTATGCAGCCTGGCTCCACGGGCGCTGATGTTCGCGCCAGGCCACCGCCAAGTGATCAATTTAAAAAGTATAAAACTCGTAATGGCGTCGTTTCCGCCGACCGCGTTAAATTCCATTGAAAATTTGACATTAATTGTTGCCAGCGTTTATTATTAATAGTTTGGGTGAACATTGTGATGCAAGTAGTATCTGTATATCCAATCGTTAATATTTTTAACATTAGAATTCGATATTGTATAGAATCTGTTTAATATAATTTATTTGATGCTCTTCCTTAAAGCAAATGTTTGTTAATTTGATACAAGTAGAATATAAGTAATAGAATATAATTTGATAGAAGTAAATATAGAAAAAGAATTGAATGAAAGCTTTTAATAAATATTCCAATAATTAGATTATAGTATCTTCAAACCGCAATGAACATTAGGATTTTTTAAATAACTTGGAAAGCTTATGCATTTGAAAATATCAGAGGACAAAATGAAAGCTGTTACTAGAACAGCATTTTCCGCTCCAAATGCTTAGAAACAAGCGCGTCGAAGATATTGTATCGTTAGTGCAGTATACGAGCATGCGTTTCATTTCCAGAGTGCATTGCGAATGCACTTTTATTTTCTTTAAAAAGCTTTGTTTTTGTTTGTAACCTCATTGGACACTTGTTTTCAATCGAGTAAAGTTTGGACAAGAAAGGCTGGTCCGATTTCGACGGGATTTTCACTGGCAGATAGCTGATGTAATAAGGAGTAACTTAGACGTTCTTACTTTCATTTGAATTCAAAAGATTGCAATTTCCTATCAATGCCAATTTTCCTATGACAATCAACAAGTCACAAGGGCAAAGCTAGTAAAGATTTAACTAAGGGTTGCTTTACCCCTGGGCAACTATACGTGGTATGTTCACGTGCGAGGAATGCCAGTAGTGTTGTTGTTTTAGCCCAAGGAAATCGTACACCAAATATTGTATATAAAGAAATTTTTCAATAAAGCTAATGCGAAAAACAAAAAATAAATAGGTAATAATTAAACTAAAAATGTAAAACCGAAAAAAAAAATGAAAATTGTGTACAAAAACAAAATATCCAGTCACACAATAGACGAATTTCATTAAAATTAGCATAAGTATTTCTATACGCGAAATACAGAATTATTAAATTATCGTAAAATCTGCGAACTGAACAATAACTTTTTTGTTAAATTCGACTCGGACATAGTCGCAGGCACAGTTAGTTTACAATAAATCTTTAAACAATGATATAAGACAATGCAAGATCGAATTAAAGATACTGAATCAATGAATTGATTGCCCGATCAACGTATATTATTTATATTTTGTGTGACCTCAAAATTGTAGACCATGAAGTACGGAACATATTTTATTGTTATTATCAAAAGGTCATATGGCAGATGAACGCATGGCATGACAAAATAGACATACGAGTACAATGCGGATGTTGATGGAAGCAGGTGCCGAGGGAGATCCACACTCATCTGTCTTTACCAAATAGGTCAGATGCTAGCTGACGGGGGAGTCAGATGTCTCTGACATGGGCGTGTGTGTATAGGAAGTGATGAACGTAGAAGAAGCGTATTAGTTTTGTGAGGTTAGAGATATCTACATATTTGCCGTTCGATGCTCTCGGCCTACTTCGCAAGGAACCCTCAGTGATGTTAATATATTAATTATATTCTTCATGCAGCGTAGGTATTTCTTTTCTTTATTTTGTTGTACATTTTATCATATTACAAGTTTGTTTTGAAATTTTCTTGCAATTATGTCGCTCAAGGTTTTAAGACATTTTTATTATTCAATAAATAAATTTAAATAATAATTAATAATATTATCCCAACTATCTGCAAACATTTAAACATTTCTAGTTGTGATCCTCCAAAAGCGACCACTTGCCGTAACCGTACTGCCGTACGGTTGCAAGGAGAGATAAACAACCGAATATTTACGACAATCATCTTGTAGTGGCGAGTCCAGCTTCGGAGTAAACAAAAGAATAAAGATTCGTGCTCTATGAATAAAATAAAAATAGTAAGAGATGGTATCGTGGAATCGGCAGAGTATGGAATATGCCGACTTATTATACCTACTCCTAATAACAGGACAAGATCGTATTAACTCCGCTGGTAGAACTGATAGGCGATAGAACGGACATCATTTAAAATACATATTTATATTGGTACAAAAAATATTTTCCAATGTAATAGTAAATTAATATTTTTTATGGATGTTTTTACAATTTTTGTCACTATTTTCGTAATAATATTTAAGTCTACTTCCAATTCACTCACTCATTCAAGTTATTCATTAGTGTGCAATCTAAACTACTCTCCGTTGTTCTATGTACTTTTTGCACTGTATTATATTTGTTCCGTTAATTTAGTTCAATTAGTCTAGATATTTTTATATAATGTTGTAGAATACAGTGAAATGTCACCACTGCAGAAAGCTTCAAATGAATGACAACCGCAATGACTTGTAATTTTTTTGTAACAGGTGGTGACATCTGTTAGGATTTGAATATCATGGAATGCACGCTCGACTCTAATTTATTTATCATTAGAAGAGAAAATTAAAGGAAGTATGATGTCCCACATGCTCAATTAAATATATTACAAAATGCCAGTAGGTAGAAAAAACAAAAAATAAAGCTCCGTTAGAAAAAACTGTGCTCAGTCAAGAAACCATAAGTACTAACTTGGAACTAATTAGTTGTATGAGAGTGCTTATAACTTACGAGTCTAAGTGCGCCTGTACTTAAGCCTATCGCAACATGTTCAAGGGTTGCTACCCTGGTACTCAACTCGTGGCCTGCGAGCCAGCGAATAAGTTACCTTACTTCTGAGTATTTCGACCCAGAAAACGCTGGTTTACGAACTTTAAAAATAGATGTTTTTTTGTTTTCATGAACATTTAATATACAATATTATATCAGGCTTGTATTTCCTCGAAGGCCTAGACAAAAAGCAGAGGACATTCAATATAAGTAATTTTAATTGGAATTTTAATAGGAATAAATGAAAGAGTAAGAAAATTTTAGTTAAATAAACAAATGATTTAGTGTGGAGGTTGTAATAATCTTCACACTGAATCACTTCCTTCAATGCAATCTACATATTATCAAGTTCCTGAAGTAGCATGTTTTTCAATAATATCTTATTATATCTTGGAAACTGCATAATTTAAATTGACAATATTAATAGTTAATATGCTCAGGGTAACGAACGGTTGACTGTCTCTGCTCTAGTAACTATTTGATCTGGGTTAGACTCTCCATAACATGCTCATTAGTTCACTTTTTTATGTAATAGCCCTTATATTCCGTTTTATGTAATCACTCTTATATACGTCAAGCAGTCCTTCAGCGAACCCAGCCTTAAATCTTCAGTAAAAATATTTTTTTTTAACATGTATGTATGTTTTCAGTGGCCATTGACATCTTGTAATAAAACTAAGTGTCTATGGCTGACTGTTTGTAACAATAAAAAAAATATAGCTCAATATAAGGGTTATGTGACATGATACATACAGTTAGCTTACGGAGTTTTGTTGGGGTTTTTGTACAGTTTAATTGAAATATTTGTAATATGCATTACCATCTGTATTTTTTTTATTTCGGTTTCATTTTATTAAATCAGAAAAATCGTGTTTGTTAAGGGGCAATCAATACAAACAGGGTGAAGAAAATTTCTTATGACCGCGTACTGTTTTTTTGACATTATTATGTGTTTATAGTCTGATGATTTTACGCTTAATTCGTTGTCAATTAAATGTTACTCGTTGATCACAATATGTAGTTGACTTGGAGAGTACGAACAGAAACATCCTGTTAGACATTATATGAATACATTTATTCTGCGTTCTTTTTCCAAATAAGCTCTAAGTGCATCGAATCTCCGACTACTCCGCAATATTTTAAAAAAGGGCTACGAAGTGTTTCTGAGCGCATTAATATAAACATTTGCTTTGTCAATGATTATGTACAGAAATATTTTAACGGCTTCATGCGAAATACGTATTAAAAATCATTTTAATGTAGCGCCGACCCGTAAACTATATTATAATTGCTGATTTAATTAACGTGGCATAAAAATATCAAACATATGACGGACGACTCATTTGTGTTACGATGTTGAGGAGAGCGAGATGTTGAAGTTTATAATGCTAATAATAAAACAACATGCTAAGTAAATATGTTCCGTATTATCATTTGAAATAATTCGGGCTCTAAATTAATAAATTTAAAAATCTATAATACACAAGAGCATACAAAAGGTAAGACAAGGTATAGGATACAACACCGTCTTATCATTGAATATGTTCTCACTCCACTCACTCTGTAGTAGAAAATATAGAAAGAGAGACAGACAGATGAAGAGAAAAAGAGAGGTAATTATTGATGTACGACAACACGATGTTGTCGTTACACATACTTCGTACAAATAAAATGAATTTAATATGAAATTAAATTCACTTTACATTGTGATATAAGTTTAGTTCACATTGTGTACAACATTTTTTTTTAAATGCCGCTTCTACTAGATTTCTAACCTTTATTATCAATGTCTTTAAGGCATTTATAGATTATTCATTTGTATCTCGCAGTATCGATTCTTTTATGTTATTGTTTGGCTGTCGTTTCGTCTAGTCCAGAGACATGAAACGTAATTGGCATCAACGTATTACAATATTACGTATTCACTTCACATGACGCTTAAATTGATACCACTAAGGTTAATTTTCTTAAATCACTGGTAAAAGAATTAGTGTGTAGTTTTTGGCAAACGTTTGCTCATTCTATGACCTTTGTAATAGCTACGTGTTTTATGTGAATTTGATTATTATTGCTATTATTATTAATGATGACAAGTCATTAAAAATACATATTAGAATATTTTTAAATATTATATTATAGTCTGTGATACACTTCTGGCTTAATATATCCGGTAGGCGTTATAATATATATTTAAAATATTTAAATAGATCGAGGAGCTATGGAACAAGTTTTGTTTTGGATTATTTACCTATATGTTAAGATATTAATAATATTAGTCGCAAACAAAATGCTTGCAGAGATCGACTGATAGGAACGCTAAATAGAAATGATATTACGAACAATTACAAATTGCATTTCGAAATGGTCAAACTGATCCATAGACATTTTATATTCCAATTTCAAATTTCGGATATGTTCCACCTGAGATCGTTTACAATTTTGTTGCTATTAGTGATTTAGGTAATGTGTTTGTGGACAGCACGCTTGATCCTTAATCGCCATTGTTGCTGCTTAGCGGCAAGTATAAATACATTAGTTTACAAGTGCAGACAAAAATAAAATAAATAGATGCATCACGTGTACCTTTAAAAATATTTCGTTGTTGCCTCGCAGTCTACAAAACTATGATGGAACTGCACATATCTTTATTAATTTAATATGAACAAAATACATAATATAATGCATATTAAAAGTGAAATGCAAAAGTATTAAAAAGTCGGTTGCAGTTATTATTGCAATGAAAGCTGCAATCACCGTTGCAAATGAAACTATTGTTATTGCATAAGAATGCAAGCCGAGACGGTATAATTGACGTGTATTGTGACCCCACGCTCCTGTAGGTTAACCATGGAAATTAATTAAACTTGGACAGTCGCCCGAAAAAGTGGTTAAAATAACACATGCTTTTCTTTGGCCCAGCTTTACACTAAAGGAACGGATTTTGGTGTTCAATGTCTAGCATGCCTCGAGCAACTGCCTTGTTAGTCGAGTGGTTGCAAGTGCGCCTGCCGTTCGGAAGATCCTGGGTTCAAATCCCGGGTCGAGTACTATTGGATTTTTCTAATTTAGAATTCCTAGTGGTGACTCGGAGTCTGGAATCACGTCCAATGTATGGAAATAGCTCACCACTTATTCCATGGGACTTAAACGTAACTGGTGAAACGGGGGAGTGAGTACTACGTAACACTTCTCTGCCTACGGGGATTACAGGCGTGGTGTTACGTTTGGACATCCAAAGGCTAATGGATGGATGATATATGTATCTAACAGAGGTCGAATTTAATACATAGAACCATTCTCTACCAGTCTATCCAGAGTGAGTGAGTGAGAGAGTTTAGTAGGTAGCAACAATAAAGATATATTTCGGTTACCTTCGTTTATTTTAAGTAACACAATATTTGATTGTTCTCAGATGAAAATATCTTTTTTTTCCATTTTTTAAATTAAGGAGAGTAATAAATATACAATACGGTTATTAGGAAATAGACAGCTATTAATTAAAACTGTACTATAGTTAATATTCATTGTTGTCACATTGTCTCGAATTATTCGAACGTGTGGCCACACTAGTGTTAAGGGACATGCGGGCGCGGATGCTATCGTCTGAAGAGTGCACACGATGCTTTATTAGCAAGGATATGACCTATTAATTGATGTAGCCGAAATATGATTTAATATCTTATAACTTACCTGATTACTTTTAACAGTTCCATAGTTATTTAAATCAGCCCAATTCAAACATCCCACCCCAATATTAAATTGACAATTGCATCACAGACATTGACTATGCTATCGAATTGGGATACCTTTTATGATAGATATAATCTAAATTGTAACAATAAAATAATATCTGTATATTATGTTTACAGTAAACCAGTCAATGGTTTGAATGGTTAAATGACGTGTAAAACTATAAAATATATCCGTTTCTAGGTTGCACTAAATGGGAATCAGTCATTATATGACGCAACACTGGACATTTCTACACTCCTTCACAAATATTTCGCATCTTGCGTAGGGTTGTCAACTTCCAAAATAATGTAAGGAATAGTTTTGTTTTTTATTATTCCAAAGTTAAAACAATACACTAAATATCTGCATAATGATAAAATTTATACCAGCCAATCGTCCCTCCTTTCTGGACTTTTCGTTGAAGCGAAAATATCGGATAGCACTACAATTATAGAGGTTACGTGTCTTCTTTTTATGAAAACCGTCTGATTTGATTGTCTACTTGGAATTTAATTCATTTCATTTTTGGAATTATTATTCAAAATTAGATCTCTTGCGACAAAAGATCGTTAGAGATTTTAGTAACCACTTAACAATATACAATGCCGTCTATATTTTTTCTACATGAAAAACCAATGGTCAGTGGTAACTCAAACGGTAGCAACCCTAGTGGTAACTTAAATTAAATAATGTGCAAACTATTATCAGTAATAACAATATGTGTACCGCTAGAAGTGGAGACAATAGCAGCTATTAGAACGGTGTCCTTAAAGGTAGTTGAGCGAGCTAGTTTTACAATTAGTGGACGAATTCAGGTCAGTTTCTGCCTACACATCAATGTGTTTTTAATCGCTAAGTATCTTTTAGCTCGTAAGATCCATTTGCGTCTGTTTACTCTGTTTTTTCACAAAGTACCAACTCGTGTACGCTTCCGGAGCAACAAGTAGTGTCAATAACTTTGTGAATAATTGTCATTTATTACTTGAGTGTGGTTGTTTAAGTCGTACTCCGTCCAGTCTTCGGTTATCAAATACAGCAACCACTGCAAATAAATCTGTCTATAACTTTCAACGTATATATATATGTATGTATGCCGCACTGTGCGCTTTTTATGAAAACAAACGACCGTCCGTGCGCCATACGACGAACGCATCGCTTCGGGACTGCAGCGGTCCGACACGAAACGTCTAAATTGAAAGCGGAATACTTTCATCAGCAATAACTGCGTAATTAAATGTTTTATTGAGATATATTTATTTCATTAGTAGTTATGCTATAGTAATTCATTAGAGTTATTCATTTAGATATTTCCTATAGTTATACATTTCGTTATTCTTTATTAAGTTATTCCTTTAGTTATTCTTAATTTAGTTATTCCCTATAGTTGTTATACATTTAGTGATTAAAACTTTTTGTAAGCAGTAGTTGTGAGTGAATATTATTACCCTATTCAGTAAAGAACCGACGTAATAACAATTAACAATAAAATGGACACAAGCAAATGTTTAAGCCGTGAAATATTTTAATGTTAAAAACTATAACATATTTCTTATCGTCTCTTAATTACAAATTAATCGATGTTTCTAGCAATCTTTTTGTGCTAATGAACCTGTTTTTGTATTTTATCGAATATAATTTGTATCGATTTTGTAATTGCTAATGGGAGGAGAGTTTTATTATTTTACTCTGTAGTAATTTATCTACGGGCGCATCCAGCAACAAGTGTATGCGCTAGCTGATGCTGGCTGGAATCCAATAGCATCCATAAGTAGCTGGCAGAGGTCAGAACGGTTAAGCTCAGTCCACGCTATTCCAGTGCCGATTAGCAAAAATAAATCATTAGTACACACGCTGTTGGAATGTTATTAACTGTCTTTAAATCCTAAATATGTACCTTCGATAATTTTTCATGGCAGTTATTTTTCGTTACAGTATACGTGCACACACGTATATACGCAATTACACATAGATATCAGTGTTAGATTAGACATCTTTCCTTAAATGTTAAATGCGTAGTTGAATGTGGAAAGAAATGCTCTATTTGCAGGTTGTTCTTTATTCAGCGTATGCAATCCATTCTTTAATACAGATGTGATCAGATGAATGGTTTTATAATGCAAAATAACAGACAAAATGTGTTTATATTAAATTAAATTAATTATTATTAATTTAATTAATTTGTCCAAATGCCAGTAAATCACATTATAAAAAAGCAAGTGTGCGTTCCGCCTTACATTTGTCGGCCGTTGCGTTTGATCATAAGCAATTACAGTTTGACTACGCTCGTAAACATCCCTAAGGATCGGACAGGTAAAATCCTGTTCTACAATTTTTTTACCCCAACGTTTTTGCAACTTTCCAAATTGCCTGCGCCGGGGAGCTTAACGCTGATGTGTGAAAGATCGATTTGTCTGATAACTTAGTGTGCGTTCGCCTTTAATATTAACAATAGGATCTTTTTCTAATATCTCTACTCGTTTTTAGTGCGACATAAAGACGTTTTCGATTAGCTGTATTGAATGAATAACGCTAACGAGCGTGAACGAATGGATCGTGTGTTTTTATTCACTGAGGATGAAAATAATAATGTAAGTTATGTGTCAGAAAGTAAATGTATAATTATTAGGTATAGATAATCTAAGGTCCAAGAACAAAGGACTTGGCGCTGGGGCGATGTTTAAAAGGTCTACGTTCACCAGCGATCATCACTGGACTGAAATAAAGATTCTAACATTTTTACCGTTTTTATTGTCATATTCGTTATCTTATTCTTCAATATTTAAGTCTTCTTAAAACGGTGCATTTCAGAATATAAGAGGTAAGTTATAGAAGTAAGTCAGATAATACTTGAGTATCCCATTTAATTCTATTGCAAATTATATACACAGAAATATCTAAGGAAAACTTAACCATTCTCATTCTGAGAGGAGACGCGCGTCCGACAGTAGAATGAAAAAGGGTAAATGACGCGAATGACAGTCATGTAGATGACAAAAAATGCACATAAAAACTTTTAAATATTACATATATAATAGTAAGTCACAAGGCTAGACAAGCGATCTCTTTTTGGCAATCTTCGGGTAGATTATGAAAATATAATAATAAAATATAAGGTAAAAAGAATAAAAGTTCATTGAAGAATTTATTTATACCCTCATGTCAGGTTTTTTACGTGTTGGCGCGTTTGTGAAATATGACTAATTGTATATATTTCTTGCAGATTTGAGTTACAATCAGTCTAACTATTTATATGTGTGGACTACTGAAAAAGAGTTAGCTTCTCACTTCACAATTCACTTAATGTTTAAAATTATACAAAATGTCTATATCATATATAATAACAGTTATCTATATGAGATGGAAAGTGTTTTGGGTGTTATGCGCCCATATTATTATATTTTAATTTCATACTTTGTATATAATCTTCGCAATATATTATCATTTCGTAAATTAACAATAATTAAATGAACTATACAACTTAAAAACCGGAAAAAACTACTCATTGAAATGGCTTAAAATGAGACTCATGAGATTACTGAGGTAAATTATTATTCAGCAATTTATATAAGAAACATGGTCATAAACTTGATTTAAGTAGCTTTTAAGCTGTCATGGAAAACATGTAGATAATAATACACGTGATATCAAAACCAGACGAGAATACATACAATTTTAAAGGCGGAAACTTGTTCCAATCAGCTTTATCTGCAGTTTTCAATAAATCTCTCTTGAGCTTATCTATAATATTCGCCACAACAACTAGAACGTTTCCTTCGTATTTGTGCACTTCATTATAATAAACGATATCAGTGATCCCTTTAAGTGTCTATTTACCGGTGTCAATAAATAAAATTATGCTAATATTTAGGGCCCTTTAAGCTCTTTCGATCAAGTAATCAATTTTGAGATCGGTAATACTTTTGCGCGTTATCCTGAACGACGGTTTAAGCTTTAAATTGAGTGTAGCTTAAGTATTTTTCTGTATGGCTCAAGTTTACTACGAGTTCTCACTGAACTCGGTTTTTATTGCGACAATCGCGCGGTTGCGAAAAGGTTTGGGGTTTGGCATTTAACCAAAGATGCTTGGCGCAACTCGTGGTAAGGGCTTCAAAGGATGAACTCATGCAGTGTTGTATTGCATTTACACGCCCTCCAGTGCGACCCTTCCCCTTACGGCGAATCCTATGGAATACTTACAACAGACTTAAAAGCAAGTCAGTCTGGTTTTGTATTTCCATGCGCGCGAACGCAAGCGCGTCGCCCGGCCCGCCCGTAACCGACTATTACAATCTTTTTTCGAATTTCATAAAAAGAACACAACACTACCTCGTTAATAAATCCCGCTTTGAATTTTTCTATATGCAGCCATAATCGTTTTTTGTGCGATTAAGACTCAAAGAAAGTTTGTTTAAAAGTTTTGCGTTTTTTTATTTTTTTTTGGTTTGCGTTTTTTTTTAAAAAAAGCATTGTTTTGTGTACACTATTATGTTGTGGTTATTGTTTACGTTTTGAGTTTTATCGAGCGAGATGAAATATTTATGTTTTGATTATGCGGCGATTCTGTGAAGTGTTCCGATAACTTTACCGAAAGTGTTATTTGGAGATTTCTTTCGTGGTTTCGTAAACACTGTTCTGGCGACATGAAGTTGTTTCGGAAAGTGTTGTGTGTGCTCCTGCTGCTCGCCCAAGCTGTAATGGCTAATTGGTGGTAAGTGATAAATGCTTAAACGTTTTTAATTGATTTCCTAACGCATATTATGTGTCGAATGATATTTGGCTCCACTTTTTAAAACATAATAATTTTTGACTCAACATTTGCCTATGCTGTGCCGGTGAGTCAAAAGTGAATTTCGTTCTACCTGATTCTCTTGTCAAAATAAACGCGTAGAAAAAATGCAAGGGATTGTATGTTAACAAAAATAAACTCGAAAGTTTTTGGGTTATCTAAAAATAGTTTTCAACATAAATAATAAATTGTTTACATTTCGCTTTATGCTCTACGCGGTTGGACTCGAGGTTTTAAAACAAAACACGCTTCGTGCGCCCTGCGCCGCTGGCTAATATGCAGGTGTGGACGGCGATAAAGTGAACTTTTACGTACGTTACGGTACCGCGCTGTATTTATTCTAAACAACTGCTTGTTGTAATATTTCATTAAATTGTAATATAACTTTAATAAGCTCTACGTGTAGCATTAATAAGACTATGTACTCTATTTTATCATAATGTTTGATTCATAAAATATTTATGTAAAAGATACAGTTGTACACATGAACATAGGTAAGTATTTATTATATTAAAATCGAAATATATCTAATTTGAAATGCAATGAAATAAATAATGCATGTACGTTTACAGCACTCAGTTTTTTGTATACGGTTATCGTACATGATATTTTTTGGATACGGTTCAAACATTCCAATATCGTTGAACTGTCTCGCTTATGAATAAAATTTGAGAAAGTATTATATTTAAATAGATGATGTATGTGCATTGTAATTCAATCATTAATATTGAGACACGTAGAATCAATCTCACTTCCGTTTTACATAATTTAAGTAATATTTACTTCGTCTCGGTAACTCTACCACTTTCTATAGTGATTGCTATCTGTTTTAAATGTAAATTTTATGATATTGTAAAAAAACACACTCATCCTCTATGTAGACCTAGTTAAACTTTTATTGCCACAAGAGCTCTCTTAGGGAACATGATTAGAAATATGTTGCTAATTTTAGTCCAGACTCTACCATCCGGTCGGGGACATAAAGTTTCCTTGAAGATAATCCTAATAGTTCCTGATACTAGTCACGGTTATATTTAAATATACCTACATTACTGTATTGTATATGCTTAGAAATACCCATAATTTTACACTAAACATAACTTGACTTGAGATGTTTTCTCATAAAGTAGAGTACAAAATCGAATTTAAATAGATACATACATATCTAATTGAGGAGACAGACTAAACAACGAAACAAAAGAATGAAATTAGTCATTTTGATATTAGCACGAGAAGCAATTTACTCTCTTATAAAGTGGAACGCGAAAATGATTTATAAAATCGAAATAGAGAAGCAGAAGAAATAATAAAACAGAAGAATGTAACTGATAATTTTAAGAATAACAAAATAAAATTCTCATAATGTAAGACATAATTGAATTTAAGGATCAAATTGAATATTGAAAAGCAAAATAGATGAAACAATGAAATTGTAGAAGGTAGTTACAGATGTTGGTTGCAATAGAGTAAGAAAAGGGCCAAGTGACAATATGTGTTCAGTGAACTCTACGGTTTTTATGAAAAGGCTTACTCGATGAAACGAACAACAAATATTAAGTGCAGTAACATATTAAGTAGCAGTTATGTAATGCTCGGTAAAAACAAGTGTAAGTAATACTTCTCTTATACGATTTAAATGCCGCAGTCCCATTTAGAGTACGTTGCATATATAGTGGATGGAGTGAGATGCTCATGTCTATCTACTACCTGCTCGAATCCTACTCTTGTCACAAAAAGAAGGAGAATATCCTATATATCATTATAACCATATGTAAAATATTTTTCGAATCTAGATTTATTAAGGCATTTTTATACTACTGTTCATCTCCACTCCATTATTCCTTATAGTTAATAATACTATTAATTAATACTGCGTTTTATAGTGCATATTAAATAACCTTATTAAACTGACGTATGCTATACAATGTTTCTGTCTTGAAGATATGCCTCACAAAATTATATCATATGTATAACTAAACGTAGCATTACGCCTGTAATCCACGAATGGATAGGCTGAGGAGTGTAGTACCTACACTCCCACGTTTCACTAGTTACGTTTAAGTCCCATGGA
>DWME01001002.1:0-27764 GCA_018244795.1 Parelbella ahira ahira
CTTTTCACTATTATAAATGTAAAGGATGTTGATATGATTGTGGACGTTCCTTTGTAACGTGTTCACTTTAGAGCACAGAGAAGAATAATAGCTTCCAATTACAAGAAGCGCTTTTAAGGAGGAACTACAAGTGTGTGACATTTTAGGTTTTTGTCAGTGTCCGTGTCTCATAACATTATAACGCAGGCATTTTTTGTATTGAATGTAAAACATTTACTCGTAAATGCAGTAGTAGTATTCGAAAGTAAAGCCAGGACACTAGTTTAATATATGTATTAAGAACAGTATAATGTAGCATGGTTTATTAATTTTGAATTAGCAACGCAACCGGTCTTTTATAATATTCTGTTTGGAATCTATCGTGATTATTTCAATGAACTATTTCAGGGGTTTGACGCCGGAGCCACCGCCAATATTCACTAAAGAGCTGGAGGATCAGTTCGTTAGGATCTGTGAACCTTTGACACTCAGCTGTCACATCGTGGTGCCACCGTGGCCACGCAGTGTCGTTTGGTACAATAAAGAAGGAAAGATTGAGCCCAGTGAAAGGTATTTTCTTCTACCAACGACGTAAATGGAAAGAAATTATCAATTGATTTGTAATATTTGTAACATGGATACCCTTGTAACACTATATTCATCTATATTTTAAGCAACTGCATTTTGTACCTGTTTGGTCGTACAGTACTACTGAAGATGTAGGTTTTGGATTTTCTTTCAAAACTAAATAAAAATTCTGAAGTTATTACTTTTAAAAAATTTGTATGAGAATGAATATGAATATTTAAGTAATGTTCGGATTCCTTGAAGGTATCATGTGATGGAAGACGGAGTGGGCGGGTACCTGCTGGAAGTGTGCGCGGCGGAGTGGGCGGACGAGGGCGAGTGGAAGTGCGTGGCCTCCACTGCCGGCGGCCGCGTCGGCATGTCCAGCTGTTACGTGTCCATGGACGGTGCGTATTCTAATTGTTTTTCTTAGGGCGCCCCAGGACCTTTGAAAACAGTGAAGGTCAAATATCACTGCAGTTCCCGTACCATACTGAGGGTTTCTTCAAATATAACAAGAGGATCCTCTAGTGGTTGCTAATATTATTTAAAATGTAAAAATAGTCTTTATTGAAACGTGGTAATGTTCTAATTTAATAATAACGGTCGAATTCTACTCTGTTCTCCGAGCCGTTTCCAATTTATGTATTTCTTGTATTACAGTGCCCAAAAATTATCGGAAGCCACGATTTATGGAAAATCTCCAGGCTGTACTGACAGAAGAAGGTTTGGTGTCATTCGAATGCAAAGTAGTCGGGTTCCCAACTCCAGTACTTAGTTGGTTTAAGGACGGCCAGGAATTGAAGCCTGGAGACGTATACCAACTCACTGGCACTAATTCCTTAGGATCTTACTGCTGTATCGCTAGAAACTGTATGGGCCAAGCCAGCAGTTCAGCAGAACTTACTGTTGAAGACATACAAAATCAATTGAATGAAGAGGAAAAGCATCAGCTGTTCTCCAAAAACCAGGCTCCAAAATTTTTGCAAGGATTAAAGAGTGTTGAAGCAAAAATTGATGAACCATTCCGTTTTACTATTAAAGGTTACTATTAAGATCACTAAAGTTTTTTCAATATGATCAAACATTAAAAATGCGTTGGAATACGGAAGGATACTAAAATACACTATTCTATATTTAATACGTTTACTAGTCTTGTTTGTGATATTAGTTTAAATTGAAAAACAGCTTATAACATATGATATCATCGAGTAATACCGTAGTTCAATTACTGGTTGTAATATATTTCTTTTTTTACAATGTTACATATTATTATGTTACAGTTGCTATTCCACCTGAACCATCATTGTTATGGTACAGAGACGACCAGCCTGTCGACGAGTCCTCGCGTTGCCATCATGGTAAAGAAGATCGCGGAGTATTCTATTTAGACATTCAAAATTTAGAATTCCTCGACCAAGCTGAATGGAAATGTGTTGCCTTGAATGACTTTGGACAAAGTGTGACGTCATGTTTTCTAAAACTAATCATACCGCGACATTATAAAAAACCGCGCTTTTTGGAAAATTTACAAGCTATTCTGTCCGATGAGGGGGCTGTTAATCTAGAATGCAAGGTTATTGGAGTACCACAACCTGTTCTTAAGTGGTATAAAGATGGGGAGGAGTTGAAGCCTGGAGATATTCATAGAATAATTTCTGGCCAAGATGGTACATGCTGTCTCGGAACATATACGTGTGAAGCTCAAAATTGCATGGGAATCGCAGCTAGCTCTGCGTCTCTTCTTGGATTTGATGAGTCAATGAAAGTAAAAAGCAAAAAGAAATCTGAGGAACAAGCATTGCAAAGAAATCTTTCACTTAGTACTATCCACGAAGAAAGGACTTCTCAAATGTATGATACTCCAATTGGAGATAGAACATTGGATGATAAGGGTGAAATATCATTTTCCTTTGATGGCAAAGAAGTTTCCGTTTCCTTATACGAAACGCCTGATTTAACAGAAGAAGAAGCGCTACAGATTGTTGAAATGTATGCTGATCAACTGTCAGAAAATGTTACAGAACATAATGTTGTTGAACTTCCTCCGCTAAGATTTGTCAAAGAAACGTCGACTTCTGGTAATCTCCTTATGGAAGCAATCATCATTGATGTATCTCCGGAATATTTTGCATCTCCCGAAGAAGACCTTAGAACCGAAGCAGATATCGAAGATATATCGATTGCAGATGAAAATGGTCCGCCACAAATCTCACTGGATCAAGATTTAGATATTAGTAGTAGCCAAGATTATTTAGAGAAAACTATGGCACTTTTATCAGACGAAAAAGCTGATATACCTAAAAAATTAGGAAGAAAGAAATCTGATTCACAAAAAAGTGGTGACGATTATTTCACTTTATCTCAGGATCCATCACTTTCTGAAGAAAATAAAGATGACGATACTCAAATGCTTTCTGAAAGTGATTTGCAAAGTTTTGCTAGCGCGAGGAGTTCTGAAAAAGTGAAATCAAAATCTTTCAAACCTTCGACCGAAGACCATGTTTTAGAGACTTTACAGGCCTCCGAAATTACAAAAAGTACATTGTTCAAAGAAGATGTTCAAATGATTGTTTCCGAGCCTAATGTTCCCATTTCTAAACCAAAACGTGAACGCCGGAGTAGTCGAGATTCCAGAAAATCCAGCACTGCAAGTGAGAAATCTTTAGGAAACTTAAAAGATGAAACACATATCGTCGAAGTAGAACAGCCTTCTAAAAAGCTTATAGCCGATGAAGAATATAAAACGAAAGTTAATAACGTTGTTACTACTCTTTCCAAAGTGATAAACTATATTCAAATAATAGAACGAGATATTATCCTACAATCTGAATTAATGTCTTCTGCTGCCACAGCATCGAAAAGCTTAGAAATTATTGGAAGCATTATAACCCCTCTTTCTGAAATACACAGTATTGTTGCAGCAGCTAAAGAAGCCGTTCTTGTCAGTCCTGAAATTAATAGTGCTATATTTAGTAACCTTTCTCAGCCTTTCAATACACTTTATCAATCATTAACAATAATGGAAAAGTGTATTGATGTGGAAAATGACAGTAAAACATTAGTTAAAAAAACATGTATAGCAATAGTAGAAAAATGTGGTACTCAATTGCAAAATGTTGTTAATGAAATGAACACATTAATTTCTAAAAAGTATCTAAATGTAGAAGAAAAATTTGTTTCTGACATTATATTATTAAGTAATGAAATAGTAACAACAATACGGTTTTCAAGTGATACCATAAGGGCTAGAAGCTTACTACATGAGGCAAGTGAATTTAAGTCTGAAGAACCTTCTATGGAATTACAGCATTCAAAAGATACTCAAAAGGCGATTTTTGAATTAAAGAGTCCACTGCGATCTTTACTACGTATTATTGAAAGTACAGAAAGAGATAACTCAACGGAAATGTGTCAAATAAAAAATAGTGAAATTATTCTAAATGATATGTCGGCTTCTATTCAAGAACTTCAGGAGGCATTAGAACTAATTGAGGCCCTTTCAGTAAAGGAGTCAACATCCTCTCTGATAAAATACAATACACAAATCATTGAAACTGTGATGGATTCTGTTTTGAAGTTAAGAACTTCTTTTGAAGAACTTTCTGTTGAAGCAAAAAAAGAAGAAAATGACCATATATTAAAACAAGTTTTATCAACAGTGAAGTTAAATCTAAATGAAATATCGTCACACATAGATATATTTGAGAATAAAGTTGGAAAATTCGATATCCTACAATGTGACAATAAACTGGACATACTGCAAAAAATGGCTCAAACTCTTATAGCATTTGAAAATTGTTTGCCAACCTTAGACACAGTTTCGGGTAAAAAGGAACACATGATTACTTTCCACAAGAATTTGACTAAAATATTAGAAAATGTCATAGAAAGTAATGATGCTACTAAATATTTTGCTTTCATGGAAATATGTGATTCTATTCATAGAATAAATAGTGCACTAAAAAACATTGAACCACATGATATATTGGCACTTGCAAGTATAAATAATACGCTCAAAATAGTTCGTGACCAATTTATACAAACTATTTTCGAACCCGAACTGAACTGCTCGGTTCTAAGTAACATTGAAGATGTTCAAATAAACTTGCTGGAAATCATTAATGTTGCGGAAGAAATGAGTTTGAAAACAGAATCCGATCATGTTCGTGACCTTTCATTAACAAAGCTAGAAGAATCTAAAGCTGAGATGGTAATAGAAAGCATAGAACGATCAATTGCCTCAATAAGCGACGTAGTGGCTAAAGAATGTGTAAATGATTTAAAAACAATGCTAATGCCCGTTTTAGAAAGCATTCGACCAAAGTTAGAAGAAATAAAGCAAAATATTGCATCTTTGATTACTGTCGATAATAAATACGATGAGCAAATTTATGAACTATCTGAAACGTTTTCAATACAAACTCTTTCTACTCCTCTCTGTGAATTAAATCACAATATTGTAGTATTAAATCAAACACTAATAGAAAACGCCAATAGTTTTAAAGAAGATTCCGCCTTTGCTTCTACATATGCTCAGCCTCTTCATGAATTACAATCAGCATTGGAAATATTGCACCAAGAAGTTATTTCCCAATATGGTGAACTTTTACCTACTGAAATAAGTGGTAACATAGCAAATATGGTACAAAAACTACAGAGTTGTATTATTCTTATTCAAGAACACCAAGGTGATGAAACTGCCGATGATATGTCAACATTAGAAGATGTTTCAGGTATAAAAACTACAGTTGAAATTACACCATCGGATCATTTAGTTTTGCCGACCACAGAAGAAGTTTTCACAGAACATTTATCGGGTATATTAAAGCAGGAACAATTTGAATCAGTTACAGCAGAGACATTACAGGAATTAAACGAGCATGTCGCCGTGTTTCAAAGTCCCGATGTAATGGAATTCCTAGATAGTCTTTCTGAAAATACAGACTATACTAGCTTGAAATCAGTGGCATTATGCTTAGGGGAAATAAATGACAGTATACAAGAAATTCTACATCCTATACTAATAGAAAATGCAAATGAACTTTCAAATGTACTAAATACCTCTAAGTTGATACAAATAGCAGAGCCTATACATGATCTACATCAGAATTTATTAGTTGTAGATGCAAGTAACATTCCAATATACGAAAATATTCTTAAATTACCCTCGGAAAAAATACATTCCGCTATTGAAATTATTTCTGACTTCAAAAAACAATTAGAAAAGTGTTTAAATACTATAATACCAGCAATAGAAACAGCTGATGTTACTCTAGAAATATCTAGCAATATTGATTTCCTTAAAAGAATGTGTGTTGATTTAAATAATATGATTCAAGAATCTGAAGACTCTCGGATTTATACGTCCCCAGAAATTTGTTCATTTAGACAAATATTAACGAACTTCTTAGAGGCAACAAATTTAAATCAAGGAACTATTGATGTTGTGGAAATAAAATGTTTGACCGAAAATTTGTACGAAAAATTATGTTCTATTGAAGACGATTTCATTTATTGCACACCACGGTCATCTGATAAAAAATTAGAAGAAGTTAAACTCATTGAAACTGTGCATGAATTGGAGAATAAGATTGCTGTTTTAGAACAGTATAATTTCGTTGATTTGTCCCGTGCTTCTGACATAGATTCTTGCACTTCACCGCAATTGGCTGTTGAAATCGAGACTGATTCACTAATGCAAATCGACGATATAGTAAATCATGCTGTGAATGTAGTTCAAGACATCGGAGAAGATACTCAAACTGCAGATTTAATACTATTAGAAGACTTTTTCAAAACATGTAAACATGAATTTTCAATATTACGATGCTTAATAACAAAACGCCCGACTCCAAAAAAAATTATAAAGTTGCTTCAGGAATTTAACTTTTTACGAAGCATTGTAGGCAACTTTAAGCAAAAACGTTCCAAGTTGTTTTTATCTGATGAGATGAGTGGTGTTTTAACAAATTTTATCTCAAGCCTCGATAAAACAATGAAAGATATCGAAGAGTCATTAATTAAAATAGTGGAATGCCACTCAAAATTGTTAATAGAAACGCCAATTGATATTCTTGATACCAATATTAAAAAATTAACAGGTACAACTAAAAATGATAAAATATTTATGGATTTAGTCATAAAGTTTCGAGAACTAGTTGAAAAAATTCGGTGTAATTTCGGTAATATTCAGTCAGCCATCATTGAGGAACTGCAATGTTCAGATAAATCATTGTCTTTAAAAAAAGATGGAATCGACGAATATATGGATTCGTTTCTTAGTAATGTGGAGGAACAAATGACTACTACATTTGATGAAAATTGCAAAGAAATTTTTCAAAGTATATTAAATTGTTCACAAAAATATCAAGATTATAAAGATGCGGTTGGACAAAGTAAAATCTTAATGCTTCTAAAATGTTTATCTGAATGGTCTTCTATTTTGAAACAAATAGTAAATGATGATACTTACCAAAACGAACCAATACTAAAAGAGTCGGAAGAGATCGCATTGAAATCCATATTGTATGAGATGGCTGAGCCACTTCAAGGTCTTCGCAATCAATTAGTAAATATTCAGGAACAAATTTATTCTGGTGCAGATGAAGATTCAGTTTCAATTGATGTAACTTCTACGGAATCGTATGTGCAAGCACTGACAGAAATCAATAAGGATATTTTAGTACTTCTGCAATCAGACAATACAGTTTTAGATGAAGCAGACCTTTCGCTTATTGAAGATCTTGATAATGAGATACATGCAATCCAAGAAAATATACAGTCAGTCGAAAATATAGGTCTCGTTGAAGTAGTAAAAAACATTGCTTCGCCTCTTGAAATTATAGAAAAGTCGCTTCTATTAGCTAAGGATAGGGGTAATTTGGAAAACAAAAATACTATATCCAAAGGTGAGTTCAATTATACAATTTGCATAAAAATATACGTATATTTAATACGTCCGTACCATGATTGACCATATTGATTAAACGTAACTTTTGTTGTAGATGTCAATTCAAATATTAGTTCTTTGGAATATTTTCTTAATCGTTTTATAGAAATTGAAAGAGATTTGCTAGCCACTGCCGAATTACTCAGAAACGTTGACATTAAAAAATGTTTATCTCTTGCAACTGAAATTACAACTTTATTGAATCCAAGAGAAAATATTGACCAAATTTATTTAAGTAAAATCAACAAATTGATTGAACTTACAAATATGTTGAAGAAATTTGATTGGCTTAATACGGATGTTTTTTATGAGGATAAAGATGCGGTAGTCGTAGAAAGATTGAAACGTGTTTTTTTGACGTCTTATCAATTACTAATGGAACTTAGCCGTATCGTTTGCAATTTTCATGAACGTGAACGATGTGATTCGAACAATCCCGAAGGTAAATATTTTCAAAATTTTAAATTTGTTGATTGCGTTTCTAACCTTTTAATCTTATTCAATTATGAAAATAGGCTTATACTGGTGTATATTTAGTTACACCATTTTCATTTGATGTACGTGCATTCTGAATGATGGCATCAAATTTAATTCATTTTACTCTCACGTTATTAATTGGCAGTAACATTTTCGGAGCTGTATTGTGCTAAAGAGGCTTTCACTCATTTTGTACAAAAATATCATGCTATTGATTCATGTCACGTGTTAATTAAATTAGTTAAATTAAAGGTTTAAGTTGAAATGGTGAAAAATCGTTAACGGGACGTTAATTATATTCATTAGGACTGCTCATTTTTGAGGCCCAAAAACTTTTACTCAACCGAGGCTAAAAAACGATTCTAAATAACAGCTCTTAGACATTTTTGGATAACATTTTCTCGGATTTACTATCTTCGAGGGAATATTGTGAAGAAGTTGATTAAAGAATGCGTTTTAAAGATATTTGAAGGCAAAAAACTGCGAATAAGATATCGAGTTTTATATTTAAAAGTATACCATGTCATGATATTCCGTGTCAAAAGTTAATTTTATCAAGTTTCACATTTATATTAAAATAAATCAAACATATTTTAAGTTCTCCCTCCAGCTTGAACGGCTAAACCTATCAAAAAATCAAAGGTGAAGGGACAACATCTACTCATTATTATGAAATGTTCACTAGTTTATCAGCCAATATTAATTAATATATTGTAATGTAACTACTTGTATGAAAAGTTAGTATTTAAAATTTAAGGTATTTCTCTGAAAAGAATATTGTTTCAGATAGGATCATATTATAATATGGTTAGGTACATGTTTTACAGAAATGAATAGTTATACATGTCACAAATTTTAAACTGTGGTTATAAACCTTAATGCCTAATTTTATGATTACTGTATAATTATGTACGTATACCTATCATAATTAATATGTTTTGTCTGACAGTAATTAGTATTACCGTTCAAGGACCGCTTAACCGATTTTCATTTAACGTGATACAGACACAGCATTGGTAGAAAAAAAGAATCCGAGTAATCATCATCATCTTCATCAACAGCCTGTATAGCTAAATCCACAGCTGGACATACGATAAAGATTTTGTACGATAATGTTATTTATTATCATTGTAACATTTATTGACGATAGATTGAAGAACATACAATGACGCGTGTAAATAATTTCGTAGAACCTTCACCTAGTTAAGTAAAATCCAGTAAATCCAATTAAGTAAAATCCAAAAAAGAAATCTACCGAACATTTCACGTGGGGTGCATTATGTTATTCTAATAAAACATCTCACCGTGAATTTCAATTCCATTTTTGGGAGTGATCTCAAAATTTTATCCCAAAAAATAAAGGGAAACTATGAACTTTAATAACTAAAACTATATACGCTTTACGAAACAAACAACTTAAAAATCCTTATGAGATTTCGGCAGATCATATTATAATAAACAATGATAATTATCATTGTTTCTAAAGAAATGCGCTTAATATTTGGATAGTACATGAAGTGTAATAAACATATAATACAGTGTTAACTTTTTTCCAGAAAAAACTGAAGTTCTTATGCATCACATTGAACAGTATATTGAATTTATTGAGATAGTGGAAGAAATTTCTGCAGTTATAAAAATAGAGGACCTGTTAGAAACTGCTAAAATTGCCAGAGAACTACATGAAAGTATAAATGACACATGTAAAACACAAATAGAAGGTGACACACAGATCAAGACAGATATGGAACAGAATTTATTATTGAGTAAACTTCAAACAGCCTTATCTACACTTCAAGTACACGAAATAAACAATGTACAAGAAATTGTGCCTACATTTGACGACGATAAACGGCAACATTTAATTGAAGTTGTGGAAGCACTACAGGCTGATTTAAAGGCTATTACTGGAGTTCAAGTAGCTGTGGTTACTCCCACAGAAGATACTTTTGAAACCGTAATGAAAAAAGTAGATCAAACGGATATAGCGGAACCACTACAATTAAATACATTTAACGCATCAGCTAAAGAAGAAAACGTTCAGGAAATCGAGAAACAAGCTGAAGTGGCTTCATTAGTCACTAATGAAATTTCAATTGTCGCATTAAATGAACCTGAAACGATTCTTAATGAGTCTCAGAAGTCGAAATCTCTCGACCCCGAGATTGACTTTGGAACTAGTACGACCGTTACAAGTGAAGTTTTCCCTGCAGAAAGAAAATCAGAGGACTTAAAACCGCTCGATGAAATTTGTACTACTGCGAAAGACGCTATTTTCGAGGAAGTAATGTATGAAACATCACAAACTAGTTCGAACTTAGTCACAGATTTGCCACATTCAAGCCAAAATGAAAATATTAGCGTACCTGATGTAGATTCTTCTACCCAAACTCTTTTATTCGGTAGGTATTATTAGATAGTATACATAGCCAAAACAGAAATGTCTAGAATAATTTCTTATATGCTTTTATATTAATGATACGCATCATCATTATCGGCTTGTCTAAGTTCAGCACTGAACGTAGGTCTTCCATGCCCATATTCCTGACGCTGGGCATACGAGTTGGGGATCGCAGAACATTGTTTCTCGCACTATGTATGCTGCTGTCCGTAGGTGGCCATGACATTCAATCGTGACTAGGTAGATACCCTGACATGGAGTCAGGGGACGTATTTTTTCTCTGTCTCAACACATATTTAGCACCCATTTAAATAGTTAACATTTTTTTATCTCTATTTTTAGCGTTATTTTCTTTACTCGCCCAAAATATAGACCTTTATTTACAAATAAAAAAAACAGATTAAAGGTGCAATTTAAGTATAATTTAGGACGCCCGAATATTTATTTTCATATGTTGTGAAAATTCATAATATTAAGAGTTTGAACATTGGTCTATATTTTACTAAAGATCAAGTTTGAAATATAATGTTACTATAATAAGTGGAATATAAAATCGACGATTATCTTAAAATTTATTTATAATATTAAAGTAACAATTTTGCAAATACTATAATTTTCAGGTACGTTTGTGCATCATATCGATGAATATATAAGTGGGGATATAATAGAAATTATAACGAAATTGGCATCAGTTGTAGATATTAAAGAACTTGAAGGATCGGTTAATGTGGCCAAACAATTACGAGACGGTATTCTTGCTTTAGAAGTGTCCACTTTAGAGTCTGTTGAACCTTTACAAAAGGAGGAGAAAGAGTATCTTCTTAAGAAGCAAAAAGATTGTTTTTTGCAGTTGCAGGAAGCATTAGAAATTCTTAATGTATTGACTATTCACAATGCAGAAGTAATTAAACCTTTGATTGGTGAAGAATCACTTAAACGAGTAACTGAAGTAGTTCACGACCTCCACGCTGATATATTGGCTGTTATTTCGACTGCTACGGTTGTACAAAGACCCGAACAGCTTGATGTAGAAATACATGATACTTTGCCAGATGCTGCCCTTTTATCCGTAAAAATAGATGAAACTATTAAAGGTTCCGAAGACAAATCTGACATAAATAGTAAAATATTATCTTCCATAGATGTTGAAATTTTAAATGTTATTTCTGGACATGACACTGAAAAGTTAAAACACCAAAGAGAGGATGAGACTGGACTTCAAATAATGGGCATCGGAGAGAATAAAGATGTTCGTGTAGAGGAAATGATTGGTAATTTATTATTTAATTCTATGTACATGCACAGATCTAAATAAATGAGTAGTGACTTAGTACTTATTAGTTAATACTACTACTTAGTATATAGTAGTAGTAAACTACCTTCTAAAATGAACTAGCTAAAATATGTAACGAAATGGAGACATTTCTTTGATAACATGTGAAATTAAAATATTAAAAACGAAGTAGAGAATCGTTATAAATCATTTATATAACAGCTACGTTTCGGATATTATCGCAAAATTATAATTGATATAAAAATTATCTATATATGCAGTTCTTGCTTATCTATTTGATTTTTATTTACCTATTTTCATACCGCCGCTTGTACTACATTTTAGAAACGTGACATGTGATGTGGTATTGAGACAGACTAGTGCGCAGAAGAAAATAGGCCTTAAAATATGTCCTACTTAGATATATTTTACATAAATATTTTCACTTTTTATAAAAATCAGCCATCAATAACTTCTTAAGATGTTAATATTTTTATTTAAAGTAATTATAAAAACGTAATATCACGCTTATGTCGCCTCGAATTCGTAGGCAGATCAGTTATACATTTCCATATTTCCCTAGTTATGTTATACGTCCTATCATGGAGTAGGTGGCGAGCCTAGTGCCATACACCAGGCACAAATGCAAACTCAGAGCTACAGGGAACTTCAAGTTAGACAACTCAATACCTAAGCCGGGAATCGGATCGAGGACGTCTATCGGTAACTTGTAACCATTCGACCAACGAAGCAGTCATATTACCTGTCAAGTAACCCTATAAAAGTATAATTATAGGATTACTAAATTTTGTCACATAATAATCAATCTTACTTGTACTGTCATTACTATAACTTTTTATTTTACCTTTTTCCCTTAATGACTCGAAAATTGTTTCAGATGAGGTGCTCGATTCAAGAAACATTGACTATATGAAAAAATTAGAAACATTGCTAAATGACGTCAATGACAAAGTTGACTTATATGCAATTAATGGATCTGTAGATGACACAGAATTGTTACGAAATATACTTGATGAAGTGCAAACAGTAATTATTAAACTAAAATGTGATTGTGATGGAAGTGTAAATGACGCTCTCAATGAAACTCTAGAGGATCTAGAGTGCAGCGTGAGAAGTGTGCAGCTTCAAATAGATGAAAATAGTGTACCCGAACTTCTCAAAGATGCTTGTGTTACTTTGCAGTTGTTGGTTACTAACATGAATGATATATCGAGTCATGTTGTCCATACAACCAAAGTAAAAGATGTGAATACAATGCTTAAAAATTGTTCTGACGGAACAGAACAGACTATAAAGCTACTTGATGATGCATTTAAGGCAGACTTCGACAATCAGATGATACATGTAATATCAAAACTGAATCTTTTGAAAGATACATTAAAAACATTGTCTTTAAATTTCAGAGATGACGAAAATTTATTAATTCAAAATGCCATTGATGTCATTCATAGCCTTGACCAAATGGAAGAACAAATATTTTCATTAGAAAGGGATATTGCCGAGGCCACTTGTAAAGTAGATGTTAGGGATGGCATAGTTCTTGCTGTTCATACAGTTTATGAAAATATTTCAAATATGCGTAGTACATTATCGAGTATTCAAAAAAGCTACATGTATGAAAATTACGGTAAACCATCGGAGTATTTTTTACATTCGTTAAAAAATGTTTCTGTTTTATTTGAACTTGAAAAGAAAGAACATTGGAAACGCTTTAGAAAAGTTCTTCGACAGGTTTTAAATCATTTTGAGGATATAAAGTTTTACGTAAATTTTGACAAGACTGCGAGGATACCAAGTGATGCAGGTTTTACGAAAATAATTCTTGATGAACTGATTAGAGCATTAAATGATGTTTCAGCTGCAAATATTTCTCAGTTACATTCTGAAATATCAGATAAGTTAGATGAAGCTTTAAATATTGTAAAACAATATAATTTGTCTCTAGAATCCCGCTCCACTTTAGAGGTTAAGCAAAAAATACCAATGTTTAGAAACATAGCAGAACAAATGCTATTATTGACTGATGCTATCAGGAAAAGTTCCGAAAACCAAAAAGCCGTTTTTGAACTAAATCTAATTGAAAAGGACGGGCAAACAGAAAAACAAGAAAAACCTGACAAAGCTGAATGTGAAATATCTCTACCGGACCTAAATTTGGAACAAGAGCAACATTTGGCTGAAGTTGAATCTGAAAACGCAGAGTCTAAATCGTTACACGAAAATATTATAGAAATGGTTTCTACAGAAGTCGAGTTCTTACAACCAACTGAAATTGAGAATTTAGCAGAAAAAGAGCGTGTAGGCATAGCGGATGTGGAACAGGAACATAGTGTTTTACAAATTCCTGAAGAAAAACAAATAGTTGAAGGTACAGAACCTGAAATATTACAGGTAGAAAAAGAACAAAACATCGACGAAGAAGTTAGAAAACAAGGCAAAGAAACAAGTGAACTATCGATTGAAAATAAACGAGAGACAGCATATCAAGAAAAAGAAGAAATACCAAGCTGTTCTTTTAACCAGCAAGAAGAAGCAGAAAGATCGTTAGGGGAATCAAATAAACAAGAGTCATGTGATTCTTACGATGCAGTAACCGGTATTGAGAACGACGACTTGAACCCACAAAAACAACTTAGAGAAGGTGGGGATTCAGATATAGATACTAGAGAGGAAAAAGACAGGGAAAGAGAAGACATAAATATTCAGGGAACAGGTAAAGAATCACATCAGTCGATTCAAAACAAAGAAGAAACAAAGGTAAATCAAGTAGATGAGAAACCAAAAACACAACAAGAACAAGAACCAATAACGACAAAAGAAAAGGAAGAGGAAGTTAAAAATACAGAGAACCTAGTACATTTTCAAACAGAAAATGAGGGTACGAAGTTAAATGAAGACCAAGCGCATCCTAAGGAAGGGTTACGAGGCGCAGAGACTTCAAATTTAGTTGAAGGGTTAAAACAGAAAGATAATATTTCGAGTTTGGCAGAAGTTAATGAAAGCAGGGTCGAACAAAATGTCCAGACAGTGAGTGCTGTTACAGCTTTAGAAGAAAAGATTAATGAGGAACTGATACAGCTACAAGAGATTAAACAACAATCTGTAGATATAGATCAAGAACAAGATTTGAACAGGTCGGAAAATAAAAGTGATGTGATGGAAATACAGCGTGAAAAAGAATTACATTCATCGGTTGAGCAACGTTTAGAAGATGGAGGGAAACCTAATTTGGAACAAGAAAAACAAGATGTGGACATAAATATTCAGGACAAGAAAGGAAAGTTACAGGAAGAAAAAGAAGCAATGGAAAATATGCCCACGAAAGATACAACGAAACTCTCTATAGAACAGGGAGGAGAATACATTGAAACCAAACAGTTAGATACAGATACCAAATCACAGATAGAAAGAAAAGAAGCAGCGAAGACTCCTGAAGAAAAGGTAGGTCAGCATTCTCTGGGAACAGACAAACAACATATAGCAACAAAACTTTCAGATGAAGAGGAAAGATTACAAATAGGAATAGAGATAACGAGTGATAAACCAATGAATGAAGAGAGCCTTTCCCTGAAGCAGCAAATCCTGACCGAAGGAAATATAAGTCTAAATGAAGAAGAATCAGTTAAAAGCAAAGAAGGAGAGGATGACATTAATTTAGCCGATGAAAACCAAGTAACAGGACATAAAACACAAATTGAAAAAGAGGGGGTGGTTAAGTATCTTGTGGAAGATGAAGAAAAACAACTCATGGAACCAGCTAAGATGGATTTAGAAGCCAAACATTCAGAGGTAGTACTGGGAGTACAAAGTGAGACATGGTCCGGGGAATTAAATTGCATGCAAGAAGAGACACTTCCAGTGGAAAAACAACGAGATACAGAAATAATCCTCCGAGACGAATCCCTAAAGATAGAAATAGAAAGTGAAATAACCGGACGTTTAGAAGAAAATATGACAACTGAAAGAGAAAAAGATGCAGCCGAGAAAAAACTTATAAAAGAAGAGATAAAATCGCGTATGGTACAGGAAGAAGAAGCCTTAGAAGAAAAAAACATCGTTGAGGAAGCGGAATTGCAAATGGAAAAAACTGTAGCACAAACAACACTCGTAGAAGCCGAAGACGAAGTAAGTTTTGAAAGGGAAAAACAAGTTGCTGAGAGCAAACAACTAGAAGAAAAGATGTGTATTGAAATAGAAATAGACTTGGCGGATGATAGACACACAGAATCAGAAGAGATCATAGTTTTTGAACAAGAGAAACAAGATAAAGAATCCAAACACCAAGAAGACAAAACAATTGACAACGAAATGGAAATAATAGATAAAAAATTTAAGGAAGTAAGAAACGAAATACATCTTGAACAGAAAGAACAAGATGCAGAAACTAAACAGTTAGAAGAAGCGAAAATTAAACGAGAAAAAGAAACATCAGAGAAGAAAGTAATGAAAGAAGTAAAGAAACAATTGGATCAAGAAAAACAAGACTCAGATCAACAAGATTCTGATGAGGAAGTGAGAATTGAAAATGTGCATGATGCTACGGAAGAAAAACAGCTGGAAGAAAAAGAAAAAGTAGACTTTAAACAGGAAAACCAATTTGCTGAGGCTGAATGTCCAGAAGCTATGACGAGAGTAGAAAAAGAAAGGGAACTGGCTGACAGTAAATTCGAAGAAGATCACAAAGCCAAAGGTTTAGAAGAAGTAAAATCGAAACAGCAAGATGGAGACTCGGAAAAGAAACTCGCAGAAGAAGAGAAAGTACACCTTGACCTGAAGATGAAAATTGCACAACCTGAAGAAGAAGAAACGGCAAACGAAAAACAAAAAGATACAGTGAAAAACAAAAGCAAGGATGAAGAAGATAATATGCTTCTTAAACAAGAAATACGAGGTGCACAAACCAAACCTTTTGACGAAAAAGAAAAAGTAACCGATAAGGATCGCGAGGAACAAGACGAAAAAGTACACGTTTTACAGGAAGATCAAGTTACCGAAACTAGACGTCTTGAAGAAGAAGCGAGAACTGGAAAAGAAAAAGAAACACCAAAAAGTAAATGTATAGAGGATGATAAGGAAAAACTGCGTTTAGAACAAGCAGAACAAGTTCTAGATAAAAAAAATATAAATGAGAAAGTGAGATTGGAAAACGACCAAGAAGTCGAGGAAAAAACACTCGTAGAAGGAGAAGAAGAAAATAGCCCCAATCAGGAAAGACAAGTTGCAGAGACCATACACCAAGAAAAAGAAGAGCAAGCAGCGAGTGAGAAATGCTTGGAAGAGGAAAAGGAACATTTGAAAGAAGAAAAACAAAACCTAGATAAAATGAAATTACAAAAAGGACAAGAAGCCACCGAAACAAAACGCCTGGAGGAAAAAGAGAAGGTCCGCGTTGAAAAGGAAAAACAAGATTTAGAAAAAAAACTTCAGGAACAGGTAGTGATAACACAAAAAGAACAAGAATCTACGGAGAAAAAAAGGGTAGATAAAGAAGAAATACGAATTGAACAGGAAAAACAAGCTGCCCAGGACAAAGAAGAAGAAGATACGAAAATGGAAAACGCTATACAAACAGGGAAAAAGAAACACGACAAAGAGGAAGAGAAAGTACGCCTTGAACAAGAAAATCAAGGGGCAGAAACTAAAAGCCTGGCAGAAGCAGCGAGAATACAAAAAGAAGAAGAAATAGAAGAGAAGAAAAGCATTGATGAAGACGAAAAACTTCATTTAAAACGAGAGAAACAGGAATCAGAGAAAAACCGCCCGGACGAGGAAGCAAGATTACAAAAAGAAAAAGACGCCGCGGAAAAAACACGTGTGGACGAAGAGAAAATACGACTCGAACAAGAAAAGCAGAAAGCTGAAATTAAACGTCTGGAAGAAGATGCGAGAATAAAAAAAGAAAAGGAAGAAAAAGAGAAGAAACGCATGGAAGAAGATGAAAGACTTCGCCTAGAACGAGAGAAACAGGATTTAGAGAAAAAGCGTCTGGACGACGAAGAGAGACTAGGAAAAGAAAAAGACGACGGGGATAAAAAGTGTCTAGATGAAGAAAAAATGCGACTTGAACAGGAAAAACAAGCCGCGCTGGTCAAACAGGAAGAAGAGATGAGAGTTGAAAAAGATAAACAAAAAGCGGAAAAGAAGAGCAAGGAGGTAGAAGAGAAAATACGTCTCGAACAAGAAAAACAAGAAGCTGAAATTAGACGTCTGGAAGAAGAAGCGAGAATAACAAAAGAAAAGGAAGTAGAAGAGAAGAACCGCATGGAGGAAGATGAAAGACTTCGTCTAGAACGAGAGCAACAAGATTTGGAGAAAAAATGCCTTGACGAGGAAGCGAGATTACAAAAGGAAAAAGACGACGCGGAGAAAAAACGTGTGGATAAAGAGAAAATAAACCTTGAACAGAAAACACAAGCCGCGCAGGCTAAACAGAAAGAAGAGATGAGAGTTGAAAAAGATGAACAAACAGCGGAAAAGAAACGCAAGGAGGAAGAAGAGAAAATACGTGTGGAGCAAGAAAAACGAGAAGTTGAAAATAAACGTCTGGAAGAAGAAGCGAGAATAAAAAAAGAAAAGGAAGTAGAAGAAAAGAAACGCATGGAAGAAGATGAAAGACTTCGTCTAGAGCGAGAGAAACAGGATTTGGAGAAAAAACACCTTGACGAGGAAGCGAGATTACAAAAGGAAAAAGACGACGCGGAGAAAAAACGTGTGGATGATGCGAAAATAAGGCTTGAACAGGAAAAACAAGCCACA
Source organism: Parelbella ahira ahira (assembly GCA_018244795.1). NCBI lineage: Eukaryota > Metazoa > Arthropoda > Insecta > Lepidoptera > Hesperiidae > Parelbella > Parelbella ahira. The sequence goes on from DWME01001002.1 coordinate 18,427, forward strand.
CAGGCCAAACAGGAAGAAGAAATGAAAACAGAAAAAGATAAACTAAAGGCGGAAAAGAAACGCAAGAAAGAAGAAGAGAAAATACGTCTTGAAAAAGAAAAACAAGAAGCTGAGACTAAACGTCTGGAAGAAGAAGCGAGAATAAAAAAAGAAAAGGAATTAGAAGAGAAAAAACGCATGGAAGAAGATGAAAGACTTCGCCTGGAACGAGAGAAACAAGATTTAGAGAAAAAACGCCTTGACGAGCAAGCGAGATTACAAAAGGAAGAAGACGACGCGGAGAAGAAACGTGTGGATGAAGAGAAAATAAAGCTTGAACAGGAAAAACAAGCCACACAGGCCAAACAGGAAGAAGAAATGAAAATAGAAAAAGATAAACTAAAGGCGGAAAAGAAACGCAAGAAAGAAGAAGAGAAAATACGTCTTGAAAAGGAAAAGCTAGAACTTGAGACTAAACGGTTGGAAGAAGAATCGAGAATACAAAAGGAAAAGCTTGTAGAAGACAAGAAACGCGTAGAAGAAGAAGAGAAAGGAATTGAACAAGATGAAAGACAAGATTTACAAAACGGAGAAATGAGATTACAAAAAGCGGAAGAATCAAGGAAGAAAATTGAGGAAGAAAAAGAAACATTACATTCTAAATCCGAACGAAAACAACATGACGAAAAATCCATAATGCCAACAGAAGAAGAAGGGGGACGTAAACTTGAATCTGTGGAAATATGTCACGACAAAGAATATACCGAGACAAGTGCCAAAAAGCAATCCACAGAAAGTATTAAGTCTGAAAAAAAGAAACGAAAAATAAAAAAAGAATCATCACACATGCTAAATAAAGAAACATGGGAACTACTTGAAAGTGGAATACAAGAATCTCAGTTTGGTAGCACTGACCAAATAGGTGGAGAAAAAAGGGAAGCACAAGGTATTATTTCTACCGAAGTTAAAACTACAGAAAACGAAATAGAAAAGCGATACGGCAGAACTGATGGAACTCGTAAGGAAGAAATTCAATCTGTTTCCTTAACAGACTCGAGTATAAATGTAGAAGACAATCGAATTGAATTTCAAAAAATGGCCTCTGAATTTAATGGTTCGATAGACAAATTCAAAATCGGAGAAATAGATATATCGTCTATAAAGGAACAAAAATATGATGAGAATAGAGAAAAGGTTCAATTCATTAATTATTCTGAGAATAATATTGTTGGGATGGAAATGTTCAGGCCGCCTGGATATATAGAGAAAAAGAAAGATGTGAATAACCGTTTCGCTACACTCGATATTGATAAGTCTAGTAAGATTCCTACAGTTTATAAAGCACAAACGCTTTTGCACCAGGCACAGTTACGCTCATCAACTCCTCAGCAATATGAAATAAGTCAAATTTCAGATTCTTTAGAAAAGCGGTCAGATGTGAGGCAGAGGTCTAAAGCACCTAGTGAAATTAAAAGTACTGTTATTGAAAAACGTACGGGTACCTCACGAGACCATAAACGGAAGCCAGTTTTCTCAACATATTTGACAGATAGAACAGCTGTTGAAGCTTCAAGGGTAAAACTAACATGTAGCGTACTTTCTTCGAGTGAACCAACGGTAACTTGGTTCAAGAATGGTGTTTTGTTGGATAATAAATTAAAATACCGAACAAAAATAGTAGATGGTTTAATAACTCTAGAAGTTCTTAATGCTGTCCCGAGTGATTCTGCTGAATATACTTGTACAGTACAGAACGAAAGTGGGTCAGTTAGTACATCAGCAAATCTAAAAGTATACCCTAGTTTTGAAGCATCACCCATACCTCCTACGTTTACCAGATCTATCCGAGGTTGGTATATTTAAGACTAATTTAAAACAGTTCCTTATTTTCTAATAGCGTTTTGATACCAGTTGATTTTTGACATTTGCTATTACAATTCCAGATACATATCATTTAGCTGAAAACGAACTAATATTAGAGTGTCGAATTCGAGGTCAACCTTTACCTACGATATCCTGGTTAAAGGATGATCGGCCCATTACCTCCGACGAACGATATCAAGCATATTATCTCGCCGATGGTGTATGCAGGTTATCTATTAACGCGCCCACTACAGCAGACAGTGGAAAATACACTTGTAAAGCAGAGAATTCAATGTGGTCAGATAAAATAACACACGTGGTCTCTTTTGATGGTAAGCTTTCTAGTATAGATAAATATTAACATATTGTATACAGTCTATTTATCTTCTATAACGAAATTATTTCATTGCAGGTAAAGAAAGTAGTGTAGGGCTTAACATAGCCACTATAGAGAGATCGCGATTTAACCGACAAGTATTAGAATCTAGACGTCCCCATTTTACTAACGTTCTAACTGATTATAAAGTTACAAGAGGTGGCACGATCGGCTTACAGGTAGAGATTAAAGGGTCACCTACTAGAGTTGAATGGTTACGAGAAGGACGTTCCGTAACTGAAGCATACAGAAACGCTCAAACCTTTGTAGAACATGGATTATATACATTAGCTCTAACAGACGTATCAGAAAAGGAATCGGGGCTATATACATGTAGAGCTTGGAGTAGCCACGGGAACGTAGACATGAATGCAGCTATAACAGTAGTTCAACCCAACGAATTAGAGGGTAAACCAGCCATTATAGTAGGTCGACCACAAAAGGACCTTCTCATATCTGTTGGAGAGGATTTGAATATATCTTTCAGAGTGCAAGGAGAACCGAAGCCGAAGGGTATGTTTCAAACATTTTATATTATTTCCTAGATGATTATAGGTAAAGATAACTATTTTGAATGAAGTCCTTATATGAATAATATGTATTATCGTATCGATTCCGAAAGATTAATTTGGAAGGTTTGGTTAGTGTGGCTGTCTACCCACTACACTTCAAAGTGGAAGAAATGAAGCTTACATTGCAACTTATTACTAAAAAACACAAAATTGTTACGAAAAACAAGCGATGTTAATTCATAAAGTTCACTCTAAATTTATACTCCCGTAACATCGTGCGGGGGATTTTCGGCAAGTTGTTCAGTTTTATTTAATATAGTTCTGCAATATTTTGTATATCACCATATTTTTATGTATCACTCTCACTATGCCACAGCTCATAGAGTATAGGAATGGCAGAAAATAACATTTTAAGTATAATGTTTCTGTTAAAGGAAATAATACCATAATAATTTACGTAGTAATTCACCGTAATATATGTATTACGTCGTTATAATACGTTCCGCGACATACATAACAACTACGCCAGTAATTGAAAAAAAAAAACCCTATATCTTTTTTACTTAGATATGTATGTAAATTACGTGTAAATTACGTAATCAATTTTCGCACACGATGTGCAGTCTCATGCTTTATCTCAATTTCATCATCAGCTGCTGAACAATTGACAACGTTAAATAATTTTGAGCGGTCCTTTCAATTTTTTTTAGACAAAAGTGAATTAGTAAGAACAAATTTTATGGAATAAAGAAATTAAAAAGCTTGTATTTTAATTTAAATTAACATATTTTCTGCAAACTGCTTTTCCGGAAAGGACGACGTTTGCCGAGTCCGCCAGTAAAACATATTTTATTTGTTATTTATTGTATTCATTGTTTTAAACACCGAGAGTTAAACATATTCGTAACAAGATGTGTTTTACGTCTGTGTTCTTGTACAAAGTATAAATAGTTTACGCAAGTAACTACGAAGTTTGTAAAGTATAATTTTAAAGCAATAAATGTTAATAAAAATAAAAAACAATAACATTACGCCTCTATTTCCTGCAGAGATAGGCCGAGGAGCTTAATACACTCCAACGATTCATCTGTGATGTTATACATTTCACCATGGAATAGATGGTGAGCCTTGGCCATTTATAAGGCACAAATCTCGACTTCAAGTCACCACTAGGAATTTCAAGTTAGAAAAACTCAACGGTATCCGGCTTGGTATCGAACCTAAAACCTCTCGATCAGCATTCACGCTTGCAACCACTGAACCAGCAAGGAAGTGTAATTTTGATTGTAGATAATTTTTATTTAACAGTATTTTTAGAAATATTCCGTGTATTACAGTATGGTCTCTTTAAGACTTAGACACATATACCTACCTAATGTAATTTTACATTGTTATTAATGAATTGTTAATTTTCGTCTTTTTATGTCACATTCTAATTCTAAGCTCTATAGAGTTTAGAAACAACAAGGGAAATAGTAAATTAGTTGGAACAGTTTTATTAAGTATTCTTGAATAAAATGTGTATTGTTTTCCTTGCAGTCGTCTTCATGAAAGGTATCCGTGATATCACAAACAGTCAGCGTGTTTGCAAAATGACGTCAGATGATTACGTGAAATTCACATTGAAAAGATCAGTGATATCAGATGCAGGCACCTATTGCATTCTGGCGAGGAATGCATACGGTTGTGACCGAGCTTTTGTAACAGTTGAGGTATGCGTTTATTTGATTATACAGTAACATATGTACATCAAAAGATAAAACTTTTGTGTAAGAATTTCAAACAACAAATGTGAATAATATTTCGTTTCAGATAAGACAAAGGGCTTCCTCGGAAAATCTTATATCGGACTGGACATATCCGCAAGATGATACAGGAATATCAGTTGCAGAGAGGAAATATAAATGTATGTTTTTTCAGATTAATATTCTACGATTTACACGCTTACACAATTTTACATACTGACATTTTTAACATCGTTAGTTTTACTACAAAAACATATTTGATTAGCACTGAACTTATAATTTTTACGTATTTCATACCCAATTAATGTCAACAACAAAATTGAAATGCAACTGAACGTCGCGCTACGAAAATCTCAATGCCATTGTATTTAGAATGCTCTTTAAGATCATTATTATATCACAAGAGCTTGTTGCAAGTTGCGTTGGCTCAACGTTTCTTGGCAATTTATCAAACATTATTATTTGAGGTCATTGCCTGTACGATAACGATATTTGTTTTGTAGCTGTACCCGATCGCATCCCGGGAGAACCGAGCGTAGTGGACGGTGGAAACAATTGGGTTTCCCTCGCTTGGCCCAAACCCGAGCATCAAGATTCAGCACCAGTGGTGGCATATAAAGTCGAGAGTTGGCTTATAGGGAAAGAAGGAGGAGCCCGGTGGTCAGAATTAGGAATAACTCCATTGAATTCATTCGATGTCTTTAACCTAAAACAAGGAGAAGAATATCACTTTAGAGTTACGCCTAGAAATAGGTACGGCTGGGGAGAGTCGGTACAAACATCTGCCGCGATTGGAATTGGTTTGGCTGGTGACAGACCAGAGTTTACGGAAATACTTCCAGGACAATTAAAGGTATTGGTGGGAGAGACTGCAAGCCTAAGTTGCCGTTTTAAGGGTAAACCGACACCAGAAATCATTTGGATGAAAAATGGTCACGAAATCGAGGAAGAAGACGGTCACTTGAAGACTTTATTGAGTGGATTTGACTGCTGTTTAACTATCCAAAATGTTCAAATAGAGGACGAGGCTCGATACAGCTGCGAGGCTTCTAATATCCATGGGCGTGCGTCAACATATGCAAGGATGGCTGTTATTACGGACCGACTAGTCTGGGAAGCTGATGCTAAATTAAAAAGGTAATTTTCTTGTGTATTTATATACGAGTCGTGATTACGATATTTTCAACTACATATTTTTCATTTATACCTTTATTATTTTCAACGTACTTATACTTATTTTCATTGCCCTGATAGCACAATACGTGACTCCCGAATATAACAAGTTTGTATACAAATAACAAACGTCATGATTTATAACAATTTGGTTTCATCATCATCATTATCAGCCTATTTCCGTGTACTGCTGGATATAGGCCTCTCCAATAGCACGCCGCTGAGCCTGATCTTCAGCTCGTCGCATCCAATTGCTGCCAGCCACTTTGCGTATATCGTCACTCTACCACTTACTGGTTGACAAGTACCAAATATCAAGCAAATATATAAAGCAATCAAATATAAAGCAATTTATAGCATATCTGATGATTTGTCAGGGAGAGGTCCCCTGGTATCGAGGGAGAATACCCTCCGCAATTTACAATGCGGCTTCGCGATCGCCGCGTGCAGGCTACGTACCCTGTTCGCCTCACATGCCAAGTTATCGGCAACCCGCCGCCTCTCGTTACATGGTTCAAAGACGGAATGGAACTTTCTTACGACAGTAAGTATTTTCGCTCAGGTTTTGAAGTCTGTGTAATGTCAATATTGAATTCTGATCCGTTCTTCTATAAATTTAAATGTCAATATTGTAAATACACACTGAGCAGTGCCAAGACTCACTGTAATCGATTTATATTTATCAGCTGCATGTTGCCAATTCGATACGACGACGACAGCTATAGTCTCAAAATGAATTTTATAACGCAATCAACTTTAAACTTTGTCAGTGTTGTTTTGTTTGATAATAAAGGTAAATTCTAAATAAATTTTGCACATAGTTCTAACGCCTAACAATAATATATTTTCAATTTGTGTTTAATCACTTATTATTATAATTGTATGTTGCGGTAAATTAATAGGACATAGATTTTGGTTTGGAAAAGTTTTGGGCACCCGCAGGATGAGTTCGGTATCGTCAACCTTTCTTCAGAAGTCGACTATTTAGTAAGGAAGTGTTTATTTGGGCACAGATCGGCACATTCAGTCCCAAGATGAGCATTTCCACACACTGGAGATCGCGCCCACGTCGCTGGAGGACGGCGGGGTGTACGAGGCGATGGCGCGCAACAGCAGTGGCGCCGTGAGCTGCCGGTGCAACCTCGTCGTCGACAAGGGCATCCGCGCGTACGTCGCTCCCGAATTCTGCTGCGGCCTCGAGCCACTTTACCGTCTGTGTGAAGGTTAGTATCGCCCACGCAACATTTACTACGTGCTGTTCCATTTGTTAGACGAAATTTGAAACTAATTTGGAGGTTAATTAATTATATACAATACTTTTTGTGAATTACATTCGCTTGGTACTCTCTGAGTGATGAGCGTTGTTTAAAGTAATTAGCTTAAAAAACAATTCTCTTCCTAGTTTGTTCCAATATGTGAATATAAAATGCTCCCTAATGTAAAACATGTACTTATATGCAATAATATTACTTTCTATTGCAATGTAGATGTGAGATATGTATAATATTGAATTGACTTTTACACGATATATGTATGTTACGTCTTGTTATTTATCGTTTCCAGGCGAAGAGCTTAGAATTTCGGCAATGGTAGAAGCTTATCCATCAGTTGGAGTCACGTGGTACCGTGACGGAGTACGCCTTAGACCAAGCAGACGCGCTATTATGACCTTAGATCATGACGGTCAAATAGAATTAGCTCTAGCCAGCGTAACCTTAAGAGACGCGGGCGTGTACACATGTACAGCCTCCAATGAAGTTGGTCTAGCGTCTACGTCTGGGAAGGTCGAAGTCATAGCGGGTGATCACACGGAAGAGAAGACAAGAACGCCACCCGTAGTCATCAGCCCGGCCGTACCGTGAGTTATGAATACTTCGTCATGTAAACGTTCAAATAATACGGTGTTCATCTGGATAAGATGTTCATCTTGTTATTAAAATATATGTTTATCTCCGGAATATATAGATTAGAAAATAAATTATGGAATGATAGTATTTAAATCATAATTATGAATGTAAGTATTCTAACATAAAAATGCATAAGGCAGGCATATTTAAAGGGAATTTGTATCAACTGTACTCTACTACTGTGCTATAAAACGATACTAAAACGGTCATCCTTTACAGGTACTCTAAAGAGCCCATGTTTATAAGAAAGCCTAGATCCAGCGAAGCGCGGGAAGGCGATACTGTCATCATAGAGTGCGAGGTGATTGGGGATCCCAAACCGGACGTTTACTGGCTCAGAGACTTCTTAAAGGTAAATATTGTAAAATACACGTTTGTAACTGGACTTAAAGATTGGTAATTATATTGTAATACAGATTCAGTACATACGTACGACTTTTTATAACGCAGTCAGCATTAAATAATTATTTTTTTGTTTTTAATATTATATCAGCACGCCAGGTCTTCTACAGAGTACGCGAGAACATCAAGTATCAAATATATCTTTAAAAAACTGCGGTGCTTTTGCACTTTCATATTTTGTTACAAATGCCTACAATATTCCCCTTTTTATGATATTCTCGTGTCAGCCGGACTACTATCGGGACGCGAACCACTTCAAGCGCGTGGATGCCGGACCGGAGTATCGGTTCGAGATCCCCCATGCTAAGCTGGACTACACCGGAACCTACTCAGTGGTGGCACGCAACGCCCACGGTGAAGCTAAAGCGATTATATCACTGCAGATCCTGGCCAAGGGTAAGTGTTGTCGGCGGAGACATTTTGTTTTTTAATACCTACATTTAGGGCTCACAAAACAACAGACCGTGAGTTCGACGGTTGGTTTTTTTACATTGTATCGAACGCGTCAAACTATCAAGTGTAACTATTAATTATGACTGGTACAATTAAATTATCTATCAAATTATTTCGCAATATATTTCTATCCGCAACACAATGTGAGCATTCATGGACCTTGAATGCAATGATGCGTAGCAAACTGTCCTTGTCGATTTGGTTGGCTCGTCGCAGCCAAAATAGCGACAGTTTTTCAATGTAATAAAAAGTCATATAAATTATCTGATGTTCTGTTAATTAAAGCGACTATTCGGACATTACGGGCTTGGATCGTCTACGAGTACATAACTACCTAGATTGAATAATCACCGTGGGCGAAATAATCACATGCTGACTCTTATCTTTATTTATTGAACGCTTGTTACAGATATCAGCGCTACTGATGACGTCCATAACATAAGATACGGGTAAGTAAATAGTTATTAATTTTAAAGTTTATTCATCGGCTAAGGAGCCGTAAAATCACGTTATCGTCTATAAATGCAATAAGATTAAAACGCGTGAGAGCAGTCTGAAGTTGACCAGTTGTCAATCTGTGTATATTGATCGTGATTTTAATATCCCCTAATATATTTTCATAACAGACGTGTAGACGTCATCCCGCGCTTCGACAAAGAGCTCACGGATCTATTGTGCTATGACGGGGACGCCATAGAGTTCGAATGCAGAGTGTCTGGAAATCCTGAGCCCTACATCAAGTGGCTCCACTACAACGAGGTAAATTTGAACTGACTCAAAATTGAGACTTAATATAATAAATCATTAAAAATTGTAAGCACTACAATGGACAATGGTCTCTTACTTTTAAAAAGAACTGCGAAACTGTAAAAAAGAAGGTGCACTCTCGCAACAGTATTCTGCAACGCCTCACCACCACCAAATGGGG
>DWME01001003.1:0-27762 GCA_018244795.1 Parelbella ahira ahira
CGCGGGGCTGGCGGCGCCGGCCGCCGCGTCGGCGCCGTACGCGTACCCGTCGCCCGGCGCCGCGCCGCTGCCGCCGCTCTGCAACCAACATTCGATTAGTGACATGAAATTCAATATTAAGTATTCATAGAATTATACAATATGATCAATGAAAACTAATTATATTTTAAATAACAATATTTTCCTTCGCGCGCAATTAATGTCAACGGGTACTTTTTTAATTCATTCAGGGTCCACGAGTACGTATGGTAATTAAACCGCCCAAAGTCGGAAAGTCAATATCAAATATTATTAAAATACGTCATAATTAACCACAGATAAAAAAATGCTTACCTATGTCTTGGTAAATGGTAAATGTCTAAATAAATCTTTTTTAAACATATCTATCATCGCGTAACTGACTGATGGACACTAATTTCAATTGAATCGAATTGTCAGCCTTTTTTCTCTAAACTAAAACTGCGATTGAAATCATAATTTTTCACTGAAACTTTTTGAAGACTAATCTTGCATCGGACACAAATTTTTGTATTATCGCTTACAGAACTCATTCAGGAAAAAATTGCGTGAATTAAAATATAAAACCGAAATATTAAATATTCATAACAGATCCTCAATGAGTCTATAAAAGGGTCTACTTCGAAAAATACATCTAATTTCATTCACCGCTCAAAGTAGTTTGGGGTCTAATTAACTCTAATCATAAAAGACTAGAGGACATCGTAGCCCATTTTTTACTTCAAGCCGTAACAGGAAAAACTTCTAAGACATCATAGCCCGTAATTTCATTTGTGGAGTAAAGAGGAGAGCTCCGCGCCCGCTAAGGTAACGTACCGGACGCAGCGTGGTCCAGGTGGTGTGCGGCGGCGTGTTGGCGGGGCGGTGCGGCGAGTACTCGGGCGCGTAGTGCGGCGCGTGCGCGTAGCCCGCGCCCGCCGCCGCCGCCGCCGCCGCCTCGCCCGGCGACCGCGCGCTGCCGCCGTTGCCTGCGCACACACATACACACTCACACACATTGCCTTATATCATCCCAAAACAACGATTTTATGTAAGTGTACGACAAGTGTTAAGAAAAAACTGGACCATGGTGCTTAAACGGACTAGTGCACGAGCGGTATTGGCTTCGAAAATAAACCTTTAACCGGTTCAAAATTGATGTCTTCATTTGTGATCCGTTTTTGTTTTTTATGAAGTTTATCAAAATAACTGACCTGGAGCAGGATGGTGCTGCTGGTGGATAGCGGGAGGGGCTGCCTGGTACACATCGCGCTGCCGCAAGTGATAATCGTAGTTCTCCTCCGGGACCGGCTCCCCCGCCGTACTCCCAAGGGATCGACTACAGCAAATATTCATACTTAGCTTCAGTACACATAAACACTTATACGTATGACACTTGGGAAAGTATGTACGTACGTACATTTGTTTGTATGTATGTACGTATGTATATATGTACATGTGTAGCTTTTATTCATATCTGAATTTTCACAACAAGAACTATTGCCCGAACTTTGACCCCAATTGAATATTCGGCTGCTATTGTAGTTTCGGCCGATATTGAAACCGAAACTTGATTGTCAACTGAAACCGAAACCGTAACCGAATATTTGGCGCCCCTTTTACTTTCGGCCGATACCGAAACCGAAACTAACGACTAATTTTAAACAAAAATTTGACAGTACAAGGAAATAAAATAAAATAGCTAAATATAGTGTAATGAAATAACTTTAGCACGTATAATAGTAATGTTACAGTGTATTTAATTATAAAACATCATATACATATTTACAGCCTACAGATTAAATAGTTAAACTCGAATTAAATGTCATTTACATTAATTATAATTTTCGTCTGAATAATAACTGTAATGCAAACACAATTTAGATTTATTCAAGACAAGAATGAGTAGGTAATCCTACAAGTAGGTAGGTAGGGTAGGTAATCCAAGTGGACTACATCCTGGGCTACATCGCGTTTATCATCACGCTAGATAACAGTCAGGCAAGCCCATCGCAACTTTTAAAAAATACATTGAAAAAAACAATAACATAATATACATTAATATATTAATTATTAACAAATAATACAGTAACAACTTACTTGGCCAGTGTGTTGGTGCAAACGATGTACTCAACGTCGTCGTTGTAAGGGTTCAGAAATGCGAAGGCCGATGTCCGGAGCCATATCCACTCTCTGCTTTTCGTGCGAAACCGGTACATTAGCGATATGATCTGTCCCTTCAGCTTCAGCACTGAAACAAACAGAATATTCGAATAAGACATTTCGTAACGTAAAAATAACATTAGTTTAAAAAATATTAAGACATTTTTATAAGTGTAATATTTTTTTTCTAAACTATTGTAACCGTGTCGGACGCTTGATTATACAAAATGCTAAGAGTAATGGTTCCATAACATTCGTTTTATACATTTCATAATAACGACTAGCAAGACTATTTAAAAAGAAATATGAAAATAACCGCTGACAAAAGCCAATGAATGCAATATGACAACTTTACCAAAACTATATTTCGTATGCTGTCCTAGCGTTAATGACAAAGAATAGATGTTGTAACATGGCACCTTGATCGAAATTATCCCTCATGTGCTGCTGGTCCTCGGGGTGGTAGAACTCGTAGCAGAGCTTGCCGAGCAGGTCGGCGGGCGCGTGGCCCACCACCTGCGCGGCGCGCTGGTCCGCGAACGTGAAGCGCCCGTCCACCGAGTGGCGCGACACGAACTCCACGCCGCCGCTGCACAGGCTGCTCTCCGACGCGTTCGGCGTCGACGTCACCTGCCGCCACCTCACACCTCACACCTCGCACCTCGCACCTCGCAACACGGCCCTCTTACTACTCACGCGATTTGTACTATATTTGGATGCGACTGATGATGATCATGGTATTATATTATTTATATATACACTACACATGTACCTATGTATTGTGTTATTATATCAGGGAATTTACTTTTATAATTTACACACCTGACAATAACTTTCGTCGTTCGCCCAAAATTGACTGGCACAAAATGCCATCAGATACAACTTAGTGCTTTATTACAATAATTTTATTACAAAGGTGTCACAATAACGAGTTTAATAAATAAATCGTTTTTATTACACAAGTGCAGCAATTGAGAAGTAAGCGAATAGGAATGAGTGATATTTAAAAATATTAACATATGATGCAACTCGCCTGTAAACGTCCAATTGCAACGAGACAACAGTGCGACGCGTGCAGCTCGTCCTCAACTGGACGGTCCATCTGAATACCTGGAAACAAGTCTGATGTCCCAAAATACTTAAAAAGCATTGCATTTAAGATGTCATACCTTTTTTGCATTTTGTTTTATAATACATAATATAAAGTGAACAGAGATATGTATAATATAAACGGTGTCGCCCTGTAACGCGATTACCTGTGGGCGGCCAGTTCTTGATGTAGCCCGTGCAGTGCACGACCGCGTAATTGTGTCCGTCGTGCGAGGGCCCCAGCGAGTTGCGCGCGCGCAGCCGGCCCAGCTGCGCGCTGTCGGCCGCGCCGCCCACGCGCATGCGGCAGATGAACCCGCGCCGCGAGCCCATCACCTGCCTCATCGACGCTACCCACGATACATGCTATTATTATTGTTATTGTACTATCCCTCCACGCCTCTTAAGGGGTAGGTAGCCAGCACTGGGCCCCAAGTACCTCTATCCCTCCAGATCTGAAGCACTTCATTCATCGTTCTCGTCATACTTGCACACCGACTTCTACATATTATACCTAATGTATAAACATAATATGTATTTTCGATAAGTCTCCGTTAACGAACCACTTGAAGAAAAATCTTTGTAAACTCTTTTTATTGTACGTATAATAACCGAAGGGTGTGTAAGCGATATTTGAGTATGCCTAATTAAATTTTCTAGAGACAAGGAGCAGAGATTACATATTAAAGTATGTAACCAATACATAGTAAAACATTAATTGCTCATTTTCATACTGTCAATGTCAAATAAGTATAGCCTATCTGTGGCCAATCTGTGACATAGAGTGAAGTATTGTATGTCGAGATTGTCTTTGAACCTTTGCCATAACAATCTAAAGATCGTTTAAACTTCAAAATGTAATTATATAGGTACAATTGGATTTTTGCCACTAGGTGATTACTGATATAAAACTATTATTTGTATTGAAAAAAAAATCATACGAGCTTCTTACATTGATGTCCTTCCTTTTTCACTGTTCCAGTCTTCAGATCCAAAATGCGACCGGTGTTCTGCGGTTCCTGAGTACTCAACTGTTCTCGAACTTTCTCAACATCGTCCGGATGTACTTGATCGTACAGACATGACGAATACCATTCTCCCTAAAAGTGAATATTTAAAATCAAACTCTATAATAGAACATAAAAAAAATAGAAAAGATGTATGTATATACTATGTATATTTATATATTAAGGATGTATGTATATTGTCGTTTATTATCTCATAACATTGTTTTCATTATAAAAGTCCCAAGTTGTCTCTAGCAGACAACCCTTTTGCAAGCACAGGATTGCTTAAACTATTTCTGAAAAGTACATTAAGTTTGTTTTTATCTGTGTTCTTAAATAAATACAGCCCATCGACTCAACGTGTGTAAATATGAGAGCCTTAGCGCACGTTCAACTCACCTGAGAGTAGTTGAGTACCGGTGCTATACTATCACTAACATATATGATGCGTCCCGTGTCACAGCTCACTACAAACAGGAAACCGTCGGCCGCTTCCAGTATCAGGTGCTTCAACTCTTGGTCGGTCAAAAACGACGGCTTGTACGTGCCGTCCGTTGACGTATTTCCTGTGCCTGAAAGAACAATTTAGTACTTGTAATACTTTAGCTATTTAATAGCAGGGGATAGTTCCTGTACCTTTAACAACGATTTAGTACTACATAGTAACATTTTAAGGGTTTAGTATTTGTGTTTATGGTACCTTAAACAACAATTTAGTACTATTTTAGCTACTTTGTAGAAGGAGGTACTTCCGGTACTTTAAACAACATTACAGTACTAGTATCATTTTAGAAGTTTAGTAGTTGTGTTTCTGGTATATTAAACAAGAATTTAATTCAAGTGATATATTAGCAATTTAGTCTACTACTAAATTGCTAAAGTTTACAGTACCGGATAAAACAACAATTTAGTACTAGTAATATGTATATTTTAAGGAAAATTTATAAACACTGTTATATTCACGGAGTATTACCTCTTAAAGCTTTCATATGCGCTACGGCCATTCGTAGAATAGTGAGTTTGTCCGGCTTGCGCGCGAGGGCGGAACATGTTGGAACCATATCAGACAGTTCCGTGATGTACGCCGTCATCTTGTTCCTGCGGCGACGTTCGATTTCACAATGATTCTCACGGCTGAAAGTGTGTTAAACATATTAAAATTGCAAATGTAACTTCACGCCTGTAATCCCGAAGGGGTAGGCAGAGGAGTTTAGTACACTCCCACAGTTCACCAGTTATAGTCCACATTATTGGTGGAAATTATAGCTCACTGCTAGAAACGACGCCCCAAAGATTACTAGACATTAGACAGCCCATTGTTAGACATAGTAGACATACGCTGTCCTAAACACGACATCGATGTAGCTAAGATTATTTGAGTCACCGGTCTCTAATGGCCTTCACCTGGTCGTCCGTGATTTACTGGTGGACCGGCCCGATGTGCGTCGGCCGTTTCGTGAGTGCTTACGGTACCCGAGATACGTAAAGTAAATATTGTGTAATACGTCGAAATTTAAATTATACACGGTGTTTTGCTATCATATATTGCGCGCACTAAGGAGTGCGAGATTTGGCACAGTTAAGGTTTGTGTACAGATCGAGTGTAGAAAGTTCATACTTCTATTTAATATGTGCTACAAAATACATGAAACATTACATTTGTTGTGTTAACATTAATACTGTCAATGACAAACACAACACTCTGTGGGAAAACAATAGCACAGAGAAGGGTTTGATAGAAGTATGAGCAAATCTTAATAACATTCACACTTTACATTGAACCCGAAACAGAAAAACATGAACGAAAACTCACGATTGCTAGTTTCGGCCGAAACTACATCTCGGTAATTTTCTACCAAAACTGAAACTTCGACCGAAACTCGGAATTTTGGCCGAAACTGATAGAAACCGAAACTTCGGTCGGACACTATTCATATCGGCTTATTATTAACATCAATTATTATTACGTAACCCTGCAGAGTTCAAACTCATTTTGTCTCCCAACTCTAATGGAAAAGAAATCTCTCATTATATTAACATATTTTAACGGGTACCTCATTTTTGCACAGGTAATGGCTAACTTATGTCACGATGTCGCGTGATAGGACACGTTTTCGATCATCAGCACAGCTTAATATTAGATTTTGACTGAGACAACTGTTTACAATAGTATTTTACGAGTCTCCTTCAAATTCATTTAAGATTGGAGCTACGACCGTGAAGCGACTGCTTTTTTACGGCGTGAGCGGTCCCCGCCTATTGTCTTGTTAAACAATATGCCCATTAGTACTATTATCGGCATTATAAAGACCTCTATATGTTAATTTCAAAAAATGAGTCACACATTCGAAAAGGCATTTCTTATTAAAAGAGAACAAATCCAATGTCTATATGATTATAAATAAAATCAAGTTTTCACCTTGCAAATCTCTCCTTATCTTGAATGTTGTCCTCCTCCATCCTAGTGTATTTGCTGCCACTTGCGTCGTCTTCATCTGACCTGCACCACAAACACATACTGTAGTATTGTGAACTAATAGTGTTCTAGAAATTTCTAACTATTGATCTACATTAGTAAGAAAATATTATCATTATATGGGTATGTCAGATCTCTTATAGGGTAGTGCAGATCACTTAGCGTCAAATACCTCTATTACAAAATAATATTAACACTGTGACATGTATATATTTAGACAGATTGTACGACTTCTTCAAGTTCTGAGATGAATTCTTAGTCCAATAAAGTTGAAAGATCTTGGTATTTATAAGCAGAAAGTTATTAGTCTGTTTCTTTACAAACAAACGGAATGGAAGTTTCGTGCAATCCCAAAAATGTGTTACTATTTTTTTAATACTTGTAATAAAATCTGTAAAATGTACACTACTTACCCAACACTACCAGCACGACGTTTTTGTATGTCTTTTGTAGGGTCAGCCCCTGCAACAACATAAAATCAATCTATAAATCATGAAATTTCAGTTTTTGAATAAAAATATTTTTTCTAAGTTCGACTACTGCACTTAACAGTAATTCTGCCAGAGACCCCTTTTAAAATATTAACATAAATTTTTTTTACTGTTTTCAATAAATGTCGTATTTAACATTTTGAATAATTGTTTAATTCAATTTGATATTAACGATATATTTTAATGCACAGAGAAGAAAATTTAAAAACATTGAAGGCAAAAGTATTCAGAATTTTACATTAAATAAAGATTGATATGTTTTTCAAATAAGGACCGATTGTTTAAATAAAACTTAAAAACTTGACTATAACCTGTCTAGTAGTATGTGACGTGTGCACAGTGGGAGACCTCTATAATTTAATTTATATAGACAATTAAATATTATAGTACATATACAAAAATAGCCATAGTCAGTTTGTTTTAGGGGCCTACTGTAACCCCGTTACCATGACCGCAAGATCGAGCTCAGTGGCGTGTCATTGGTGAGGCCTATGTCCAGCAGTGGACGAGAGTAGGCTGATGATGATGATGATGATAATACAAAAATGCTATTATATATGCATGTTACAAAAATTATATTTTAGAAAACAATATTTAACTGAAGGCACACTGTAAAAAATACACAACGTTTAAATTCGGTACTATATGTAACAAAGTTATCTAAACAGAACATATAAAAATCTTTCAGGACTCCATTTGGACCTAACACATCTCATTCCGTGAAGCGACCCATGTCCAACAGTGGAACAATAAAAGGGTTAATAATGATGCAGTACTTACAAGTACATTCCAATAATCAAATAATATACATTATCCAATTTCAATGATGGATTCTAGAATCTTCCCACAGGAGAGGCATCATAGTTTATACTGTGCCCATACACACATTACTTCTTAGCAACAATAATTATGGTTAATACCAAATTACTAAATGTCCTTACAGAATGCTAAGTTGGAAAAAAAAAAACATTTTTAGCTGGAAATTCCAACAAGTAAATAACTACTCAAAACCGATGGTCACCATGACAACAGTAAAAACAATTATATATTTAAATTTAATCATTCAACAATTAGTTGTAAAGCAATCCTTACATTTCTCATAACTGTAATGACACATTCACAAAGCGATAATACAAATGCATAATAGGAAGTTGGTGAGACCAGGAGTGGTGCAAATATTGAGGCATGTATTAGGATGAATATATTTGGCAGTGGAAAGACAGAGGCTGATGTGCAGATCATGATGATAATGATTCATGAATGTTTTACAATAAAGGGAGTATTGGACCATTATAGTATGACATATATTGGACATTTTTCATGTTCATGTTAAATGTAAAAATATTCTCTGAAACTAATATTAATGTAAAAGTATGATCTGAAACTAATATTATTCAAGGCATTGTTTGCAAAACTGTATTTATTTGGTATGTTTGAATGCTGTGCATACAACTGAACAATTGTAGAATACTTATAAGACACTATTAGTCTGACATATTGCACAGAAATTACTATTAAGTTTTCTATTGAAATCTGCATCACACAATGTTGTGTCCACTGCTGGACATAGGCCTGCCCCAGTAAGCACCATTGTACCCTGTCCCCAGCTTGCTACATCTAGCAATCAAACTCAATTTGTTATGATAACATAATTATGACAATCTCAAAATTTTCTCTCATCTGCATTTAATCATGGATATAATAAAACAAAGTGCATAGCGTTTATGTGAAACCCTTAACAATAAATTAGAATATTATACCCTAATCTAATACTTTAAGTATAATAAAATTGAATGCAAATAGATGGAGCAGATTACACCTATGGAATTTGAGTGACAACTAGTAATAATAAACATCATTATCTTCGTCTGCCTCCTCCCTAATAAACACACATGTTAAAATAAAATACTGACACTGACTGATCTGATAAATTTAAACACTAAAAGAAAAGACCAAACAAAATTAAATCATAAAAAAATTCAACAGGAAAACTTATGATCACCTATAACTGACCTGGGATGACATAAGATAAGGTAAGGTGTTACAGCTGCAGCTGAAGATGTGTATGTTTCCAAGCAACATTCGGAAGTAATACACATGTACACATTTTGTGAAGAGAGTTATCAATGTAGAATATCCTTAGGTGTGTCGAGATATATTTGGTGCTTGATGTTCTCTAACTATGCCCTAAGGGACCAGGCATGAAGATATAATGTACACATTTTGAACCTCATAGTGATCTGTTAACGGATGTAATACTGACATTTATAATGATAAACTGCTGTACTTCTTTTTGTTTCTAGGACATTTTGAGAAGTTGGTTTCTTACAATGAAAACAAAATACACTCATTATGAAGAAAAAACATTTTTCATTACATGTTTAATGTGAATGATATTTACGCTTTACACAATATGCTATTTTATCAATGTTTAGGTGAATATATTGACTGCTGCTAACAACATTGAATTTAAGCTCAAAAATAAATGAACACTTGAAAATATGAACACTTCTCAGCTTAATATCATAAATTTTAATTAAGTAATTTAAAATTTTCTGTCACTGTATATTCAGAATTGTCTGGATTAAAAACTTTACAATGATATTATATTATGAAAACAAAATATTGTGTAGAAATTACACCTATATTTTGCCCTGACTATTTGACTTGTTTGATAAATCTAAAAATTTCATAACCTACATAACATTGAGTTTCAACTAACCGTAGTTACTGCTAATACATTGACAAACTTACAAAACACAACTATAACAATAAATGTAATGCTGACCTGTTATGTGTAAATTAACCTTCAATAATATAATTACAGCTGAAGTTGCATAACAACACAATGAAATAATATTGGGTGAAATTCTTGATTTTATGTTCTCCACGAACCGAACAGTCCTTGTGGGTTAGTATTACGAGCGAGTAAAGTAACAACGCGTCACGCGGGCGACGTCAATAGAAAAATAGGTCGCTGTTTAGTACTTCTGACTATCAACAACTATAAAATGTAATGATTACACATCATTTTATTGTTATTTTATAAAACATAATAAAAAGTAACTTTCTAAAAGCGATTCTATAAACCTATTCCGCAACAAGTAAATTAACACCAACCGGGGATAGTGGGAGCCACGGCAGACATCGGTCAATAAACTCATTAGTCCACAATACTTTAACCCTATACAGTAAAAATTCTTGATATTGTTTTTAACACAACTTTCAACAAATACAACACAAACGACACTCGTATGTTTATCGTAAGCTCTTCAACACAACACAAGCGCCATTTTTCATTTGTGAGCTGACATGACATGACATTGCCATTGCCAACAACGAAGTTGAATTTAACTAAAAAAAATATAGTCGCGATCCACTGGATGACAAAATGCGTTAAACGCGTAACGCTTAACGTTTATTGTTCTGAGTTAAGCAAAGTTAGGCTCATTTTAATATTGTTATACCTGGAAGGTTCACATTTGTTTTAAGGTATGAGATCGAAGTCAAACACAGATCTTTCATTTAATATAGCAACGAAAGGCAGCTAAATCAATGCTGATCTTTCATTTATTGCGTTTCGTTAATTAGCAAAGATTTGAGTAATGAAATCAAACAGGTACATACACTTACATAAATCGAGAAAGTATATTTTGTTTGTGGGATTGCAAACCTTAATTACTTATTAAGTAAGTTAGTTTATAATACCATTGTTTTACTTACATTTTGCTACAATATCGGTATAGGAAATATATGCTCCAAAAATGTTTAGGTTATAGTGCTTTGTTTTGTTAAACACTTTTATATCACTATGTGGGACATATATTTAGATATCTAATCAACTTCGTACCTTTTATTTATGGAAATAAATGTAATTTAATTAAATCGTTCATATGCGCTTGTCATTATTTGCACTTGTGTATCGATTGCACTAGTGGATGTAAATTTATACAACCTGCGACACTGCCTGCAGTGTGCACAACAAGTTACCCCCAGAATTTGTACAACATATTGCTTCAAATTTTAATATAATCAATAACCAGAAGGCCAAAAAACAAAATATACGAAAATGATATTTTTCATATTGTACGCAATATTGTCTTGTCGAATGTGTGCTGTTTAAATAATACGACGTCGTGGGTAGCTGATTAACATTTTATATTTTGCTTCTCGTCCTACTTTTTTCAAAATAAATATCTTGCTTTCTTTTAAAATGAAACATAAGGAATATCGCATATACTTCTTTTTTTAATACTGGCTATTAATTTATTTTTATTTTACATTATTTGATGTTTTCAGTACATAACTAATCACGAACGGTTTAACATTGCTATTCAAAATTATGATTTTAAATTGAAAGAGCAACTGAAAATATGGACGGTGAACCAGAAACATTATCTGATACTGCAACTAATTGTAATTTGGCATCTGCATCTGAAACCCTCTCTGATAATAATCAAGTTAAATTAGATTCTCTTGAAAAAAAGGCAATTCACTTAAGGTATGTAAAAGCGTAATTGTTCAGTACCTACAACTTTTATTGATGTCCCGTACCTATGTAGCAGAATGTAAATAAAAGGATATTTAATGATTAATAGTAAGTTACATGCTATCGTACTTGAAAATGCTATCAATTTCTAAAAATTATATTAAAAAAATTAAAATATTAAAATAATTATTTAAAAATATAAAAAAAATATTATATATGTCGCAGCCAACTAGCTTAACCAGGAATTAACAGCCTAGGCCGTTAACTAAATGCCGGCATTCAAGTAAATAACTGAATAACAACCAGCCAATTCATTGAGCGCAACGTTTAACCACATGGCTGAACGTCGGGTAGTCATCTAGTTAAATTAACTATTAGTGATTGCGTAGGTTAAGTTAGGTTAGGTTATGTTATGTTAGGTTATGTTAGGTTAGGTTATGTTATGTTAGGTTAGGTTAGATTAAAATCACATGCCTGAGTCATGGTCAGCCATTTCCAACGAGCTAACTTTCAATACGTCAATACGTCAAATCGCTAAACGTTGAGGGAATTAACTATCGGCCTAGTGATTTAATTGGATGTCGGTATTTAATGAACGGCCTAAGCGTCCAATTGGCTGGCTAATTTAACTAGATGGCTTCGACATATATACGGAACGGAAATGTCGAGTCACCCAAAAACAAAGCGACCTTGATAGATCTATTGTGGCTGACACAACGTTACCTCATCATATTATACGTGGCTATTTTCAAAAGTTTTTACCGGTGTGCATAATTTAAATTTAGTAACATTTTGCATAATATATTTTGTAAAACACGAATGTATCTGCACTTTCATTTACGCTATGGTGAGATATAGTGTATTTTTTTGGTTTAATATTCGATACAGTTAAATGTCGCGTTTACACTCGAACAAAAATACAAAAGCTTGGAGAAAATTATTTTGTTTTATATATTTCTGCTTTCTAAAGTTAAAATATTAAATTAATATCTTTGGGCACCTGTACACATGGCCATGCGATCCCAAGATAGACTCGAGAAGAGCCTATGTTATAGTAATCAGACGGCTGATAAATATGTACCTACTGATAAAATAAATATGTACCTACCTATAATGAATCAACAGGCCAATCAAACATCGATTCCTTAATATAAATCGATGTAGATTAACTGTTATTTTGCAGACTTGTTCTCGAAAAAGATTTTAAGGCCGCTGACATCAAATGGAGTCTTTTCGTGGCAGCAGCGTTTAGCTTCAGATATGAAAGCTGTTTAAGACCATTTCCACCTGCTTTTATCAAAAATGGCATTAAAGATATGGATGAACTGGTATTGCATTATTTCGAATATTTGTGATTTGTTGAAGTTAAAACATACCTACATATGTACGTGATCATAAACACTAGTTACAGAGTATGTTGATACATTGATTATGAGATAAATCTTTTCTCATCTATGAAATCTTATAACTAAATGCAAGTTAGACCCAATAAGAGTTGTATGACCTGACAAAAATGAATAGAGCAAACTTTGGGCGCTACACATTTTAGCATTAATCAGCAATTAATCATTAACCCTTTTTAACCTTTCTTAGTTGGAAGTAGTTCTCTTCTCCGAATACGAAGAATTAAATACATAGTTCGCGACACTGCCCAAATATACCTATACATAGGTTGGAAGTAGATATTAATTTACAATTCAAGGTTTTTATTCTACGAATCCATGGGACATGTACTGATTCAAAAAACATCGATATTTTACAGCTTAGCATCATTACTGATGTACCGGCATTAGACTTGGTGTTGCAGCAGTTGGACAGCCTCGAAAACCTGGCCAATATAAGCGAAGTAGTCGACTTGCTTTTCTATGTACTTGTACGGTTAAAAGAATCCAGTTTAAAGACCGTGCCAGAAGAATCTGTGAGATTTTGTTAATTAAACTTCTTTAAATATGTATTAGCTAATGTTACTTTGTAATATAAATGTCCTGAATCATGGTCCCACGAAAAATCTTTATCAAACCAAAGTCAAAACGGACCTATCTTGATATTACATGAAGACACATGGTTACGCTTAACCAAACAAAAGCCGTCTGTAGACTAGAATAAACACCATTTTGCCTGCTGTTCATCTGTAACCAACTTTCTACGCCCAGGAGTAGAAGACTAAAAAATATAATATATTATGACCTATTAAAACGTAACACCATCAGGTCCGTAATCCCCGAAGGGATAGGCAGAGGAGTGTAGTACACTCCCACGTATCACCAGTTACGTTTATGTCTCACAATGAAATTGGTGGTGAGAAGTTAAATTTGTATTAGAAAACCTAAGTTAGAAAAATCCAATCCGGGATTCGTATCCAGAACCTTTCCATCAGCTATTGTGCTTGCAACCACTGGGCCCATGAGGCAGTCAAATCTATTGGGACCATATAAAACTGTTTTTACATATTACAGCACGAAGCGGTTCTCTATAATGCACGCTCTTTAGTACCAGCTCCTAAACCGCAGTACATCTTCCAAGTCGTCAGCACCTGCAAGTCCAACTCGGAACTGAAGTGGAAGGAACTGTCCAAAAATCAAAAAGTGTTCTTCGCTTATCACGGCAATCGATTGGAAAATTTTTACACCATACTGAATTTTGGCTTGCAACATCATCTCAATAAGGTTTTTTTGGTACACTTTTCATTTAGAAATATCATCAAAATTGATCAATGATCAACCTGCATGTTAATGTGACCAGATTATTTAATAATTGTTTTTAAGTAATTAAAATTAAACCTATTTTCAGACCACGTTGCTAGGCAATGGAGTATACTTGTCGCCAGAATTAAACCTCAGCTTGCCATACAGTCACGGCGGCTTCGGTTGGGGTGCGAGCTGTATTGGCGGTCACTTGTCCTGCATAGCCATGTGCGAAGTTATTGATGCTCCCGAAGGAATTAATTACCAAAAACCCGTGACTAGTGGAGGTAAGAATTTTATCCCGTACAGATAAGCTAGCACTGGATTAATTCTCTTTAAATTGTCATACCGAATGCCAGATTAGCCATAAAACAGGATATTTTTTATAACATATTCAATTCGTGTGTTGTGTACTTAAATGGCTATTGTGGCCATAAAAGTAAGGAAGTTTTTATCTCATCATAATAGATTTCCTAAGGATTCGTCCCAACCTGGCTCATAGTACTTATAATACATAGTACTCCTTGCTTAAGATCTGATTTTTTTTTCCATATAAGCTCTGGACCAGCCCGATGGCAAGACAAGTTGTTACAAGAATGTCTTTTCTCATTCTTTCTAATATTTTTTTATTGTTTCTTCATTTTACACAAAGGCTATTATTAAACACAACAAGGAAATATTAAGCACGTCAATATAATTCAGAAAAATCTAACTATCGTACAACTAACGATGCCGAAATATCAGTATGTGGTCTTGGAAACTATATAACCGTGTCAGCTATACTAATAATTTAGGTACTTCAGCTACGATTGACTATATAAAAGGATTATCTGAGAATATTTTTAGGAAACTTCGATGAATAAAATAGGTAAATCTATACATTACTCAGATGCAATGATTAGATTAGCTGAATTGTTACAATTCCTATAATTTTAGGCGATGGTATACAAAGCGACGATACGAATAAAAGTGAGACTGAAGAAAAACATGAAACACAAATGACTCATTACATTGTTACGAACTGCGACTTAGTGAGAGTTCGATATTTGTTCGTGTACGCGAAGCAGCCCGTATCCATGAGGTTCATCACGGCGAACTCTTATAGAAACCGTAAGTGTAGCAATATTTTTTTTTATGTAGAAATAGGCTGGCGTTTATAGTAGACAATAAAAAGTAAGATTGGACAAATTGGCTGCCAGAATCTAACCTATTCGGTTAACAAAGATCTTTTGTGGAACTAATTTACTCTAACTGTTCCAGCTGGTGGAATATGGCAGTGGCTCTCCAGACATAAGTTATTTTCGATACTTCTCGGCTATGGCCTCATGTTGGCAACTATAGGACTGGCAAACAACCAACCGATTAATTATTATTACAAAACTATAATGAAGAAATTGGAAATCATCCTTAATGTGAAAACGTAGTGGAAAACCGTAATTGTGTTTTTATTTTCCCCTTTTTTATGCTTTGTTTTGTTTGTTGCGAAATTAGTCAAGTCTATTTCATAAATATTGCATAATAAAATAAGTTTTTTCATTTCGCGTGTAAATTTTTTCGACACATTTTATCGACGTGTAGTTAGTAGGTTATAGTGATTTTTTTTCGTTAAAAAAGGGTACAAATCATTTTTCCCGTGTATTTTTCCTTATAACAAATTACTTTCGTGAAGTGTAAATATCGTATGTTCCTGAGCTGCGACTGTAAGTCGGTTCGTTGGGACGTAGTGCTTTAAGGCACTATGCAGAGGACTTTTTACGAATTTGAATGAATAGAGTGGTTCCCGACCCAACAAGATTCAG
The DNA here is from genome assembly GCA_018244795.1 of Parelbella ahira ahira. NCBI lineage: Eukaryota > Metazoa > Arthropoda > Insecta > Lepidoptera > Hesperiidae > Parelbella > Parelbella ahira. Next base: position 16,196 of record DWME01001003.1, read on the forward strand.
CTACACAATCAAGGAAGGCTTTTTTTAACCAGTCTATCCATTTGATGGTAAATAATTTTCAGCATTACATTAGGTGATTTTCATGCATAATTTATATGAAGCATTGATGCAAGTGTTCGATTTTTAATGTTATATGAGTAGATATGCAGTCTAAGAAATCTAACAATATCGGATTTTTTCTTGAGCCTACATACTTAATTTGTTAAATGGTTGACAAAAAATACGGTGGGATTCAGCAACTTCAACATTCTCGAAAGTTCAGTACAGGATAGGTATGTATAACTAATGTTAATCTGCTTGAGCAAAGTTAAAAAAAAAAAATTACGTACAACGTCCAATTTTTCGACGCCTCATGCACGGGGCAGGTGATAGCTGGTTTATAACAAAAATGTTGTTGATGTTAACTTTTATTAATAAATATTTTAATAGAATAGCTACCTATGAATGAATGTTCATTAAAATGATAGTGGATTTAGAACAATGATTCGGCCCGGAGCGCTGGTCTCGTCATGCCCTACAGCGTAGGTAATCATTGTTCAATCTAATTTTTATTGTGTCGCACATCCACGTAGTGTCCAGACAATAGCCGTACATCAGTTTGGTCGCATACGCGTATAGCGTTTCATACAACAGTGACGAAACATTCGAAAAAACAGCAATTTTGCAATTTATAAAGTCCCTCGGGCGGCCAAAAATGATCCTTCGAAGCTTCCTGTGGTTCTGCGTGTTATCCCATGTGTTCACACAAGATCCTGTCGTCAACTTACCGCAAGGACGTATTGTTGGGGTAAGTAATTATGATGGACAAAGAACTATTTTATTTATTAATTCCGTTATTTAATAGCTCAAAGAATCTTCGGACTGTTCCGAAAAAAACTGAATTGAACTTGTAGATACTAATTTTAGATGTTGATGAAACTTTTAATAGTCGTAATATATATTTCATATATAAAATAACTAACACAATAATTGTTTGGCAATATTTCAGATTAAAGTTTATATGGAAAATTCCGTCACTCCTATCGAAATATTTTTTGGAATACCGTACGCCATGGCGCCAACTGGAAGGTTACGTTTCGCTGTAGGACCCTGATTTTTTTTCTACTAATTTGACTTCTTAAAATCTTACAAACTTTATTTTCTTCAAAATATTACCTATCGAAAGGTTTTGTTATTAACTTGGAATCAGTAAAACAGGGAGTTAATTGAAGGCTGAATGTATTAATTATAGATAATATCTGTAGTTTAATGACGTTGTCCGGAATACTTTATTTTCAAATTACATAACGTACTTATAATATGTTATTACCTATACTATTATACATAGGTATTTTCCTTTTTATGGTGCAATATATAATTAAAAACTGTATCATATTTAAAACGGTTTAGACGCCGGAGAGGCATACAGGATGGAGACGGACTTTTTACGCACACCGTATGCCACCACGCTGTCTCCAACCAGGAAGCAACGGTTCCGATTTCAGCGAGGATTGTCTTTTCCTTAATATATGGACTACGAGGGTGAGTGTGAAAAGGAACGAAATACCCAATGAAACAATTTATTAAATACAATCTAAATAGGTTTTTTTCAGGTAGCGAGTGGATGCAAGCAAGTTACAACCCGTCCTAGTGATATTGTACAGTGACACGTGGTCTTACACCGGAATAAATTTGCCCTGCCAAGAGCTAGCTGCAGAAGGTGTCGTAGTTGTAACAGTTGCTTATCGTCTCCATATACTTTCCTTCTTTACATTAAAATCTATCGCGAGTCGAGGTAACCTCGCTCTGCTGGATCAGTACTTGGCTTTAGTCTGGATTCGAGAGAATATAGCGGCGTTTGGAGGCGATCCGAATTCAGTAACACTCGCTGGCCATTCCGCGGGAGCAAACAGCGTTTTATATCATATACTATCACCACGACCAGTCGGTAATAATCAATTTACTCTGTTTAGATTTTAAGCATATTTTGTCAATTTTCTTACTGCGCCTTAATTTTGTAGGTTTGTTTCACAGAGCAATAGTTGCATCTCCGAAGGACGCTTGGCAAATAATAGACAAAAATTTAAGCATTAACTCATCTGAAGTGGAGAAAGCTTGTCGTGAATTTGCAATGTCTTTAGGCTGCTCGAGTAAATCAGATCGTGAGGTGATGCAGTGCATGCGAACTCGTCCAGTATCAGATATAATAAGTTTCCAACAGGTGAAATATTTTAATATTGTCCAGCAATACATATGGTACACTTAATTTTAAATTTAATCATTTTGTTTCAGGATAAAATGTTTTTACATTACCTACAACCGATTCCCGATGACTTTTTACCAGAATCCGAGCAATACTTACCTCTGTCAACATCCAAAATACTTTCGTCGACATCTTTTTTAAATATCCAGCTGGATCTTCTTATGGGCAACGTAGATTTGGAAACTATAAATGTTATAAGTAAGCTTTTTAAATGATTTATTTAAACCATTTCCTTACCTACTTTGACACTACTGACGCTTTTACAGACGACAAAAAATATGATAAGCTACTGCACCAGAGCCCAAAGACAGTCTATGATTATGCAACAAGAACAATAGTACCGGAAGTATTAAAAATACTATCACTCGATCGATCGGATGCTCTGTTATCGGTAAGATACGTGTCATCATTTAACTAGTAGACGGTAAGTAATATTAGTTAATTATTTAATTCTAAAAATCAATAAGTTACAGCTGACACAAGCAATCGCGTGGGAATACTGGAGCTCCAATTTGTATAAGAGCAGTGATAAAGAAACGATGCAAGCAATTGAATATGTCGCTCGCATGGAATCGTCGGCCAAGTGGAGCGCGGGAGAAGCTATTTTGGCGGCGAGATTGGCTCGTCGAATTTCACGTTTATACGTTTATCATTATTCGCAACCGAGTGCTGTGGATTTAACGGGGCGAATGTTTAATTTTACTGGTAATTATTGACTAAAATTTGTTAGTACCTACTTAGCCATTGGTTATCAACTTATTACGGTTTATTCATTCTGTATTGATTTTGTGGTGTAGATCAAATTTACGTACCACTTTTATGTGTCGATCTTCTAGAATCGTGTTACAGTAATACTTAAGATTTAAAATCTTGCAGGTGCAATTCATGGTGCAGACTTAATTGCATTACTTGGTGATGCATTGATGTTACAAGTAGCGAGAAGGCCAGCTTCGAAAAATGAAAAGAGAATATCATCGGTGTTTCGGAAATACATCGTGAATTTCGTCAAATTCGGGTGACAAGTTAAACTTAGCGCTTAAAGATTCACAAACCTTCCAGAACGTTCTATAACTATACAAATAAAATGTTTTAGGTCACCAGGGAATCAAGACGAATGGCCCCGATACAGCGTAAATGAACCTAACGTTCATGAAATTTGTCTCAATGATGGAATTGATTGTAATCTACGAATACGTAGAACGAGCAGGGATGTGGAATTTTGGATGCAGTATTTACCACAGCTTGTAAATTTAATATTCGGCAATGAACAATGGGAACACTTTAAAACTGAAGAAGGTACTGATTTGTTACGTCACAATTAGTCATCATAGGAGTGGGGCATGTAATAGTATAGTTATTTCAAAACAAAGTAACTATTTTTTTGATTATATTTTCCAGATTTTTCTATTGCCAACTAACCCTGCTACGATTTCCGTAACTGTGTATAATATATATTCGGTCTCCTGTTTTATTAAATTTCACTATCATTTTAGGTGACAGTCGGCTACGCGGTGGCGTTTTCGCCATGTGTGGTGTCTCCGCAGTATTACTGTTGCTGTTATTCGCAAGTGTGATTTTATTGCACAGAAGGCGTACATACCGCGCTACCATCAGTGAAGATGGTACACGACTATGATGATGAGTTTTAAAAATAATACAAATTGTAAACTATAGCAACGTTAAAAAGATACGTATTGTAAATTACGCATTGTTCTTTATTCTTTATTCAAAACTGCCTTATTTTTTGCTGTTGTTGTTACCTACAGTTCATTATGGTCTGGTAAGAAGGTAAATTGTGTGCGTTACGTTTGCATTTCTTTGCCATATTTCTTCCGCTTCGTGGCAGATTTTACAGTACTGTTTCCTTGTGAAGTTGAAATCAAAATTAGAACTATCAAATTTTAAACATTGTAGGCATAGCCCTGTTAAAGATGGTAGTACTGCTATCTAGGCGACAGTGCTATCATCTAATCAATAACGATGGTACTACTAGACAGAACAATAAACACAAATAAGGATATTTGTCTTATATAGAGCTCTATATAAACCAAGCCAAATGATAAGACGATTGCGCAAATCAGTTTTGCCGTATAATTAGAAATACATTGTTCTGAAAATTATTGGAACATTTTTTTTATTTCAAGAAGAACTGTAACATATATACTGTATTTTTGCAATAGGCATAAATTGTTTCATCATCATGAAGCTTTTTACTATTCCAGTTGGACACGTGTCTCTTCTCAGAATACCTCATAGTCTACCAAAGTCACCTAGTGCGGGTCAGCGGAGTTCACATGCCTAAGAGAAATCTTAAAAATATATGTATCGCTTCTCAAGCTATAATCCTTTATCCAGTTACGACTTGCTGGGGTTATATTAATATAATGGGATTTAAGGGATGAAGTTGAAATATAATATTATTTATAGTATAATATAAATATAAATTAAACTAGCGAAGATTACTTCTGCGTGTAAATCATAATTACCTCGAAAAATGTTTATCTATAACAGTGTTATATAAGAACTAATATTATGGGCAAAAACCCCTTCATGAAAGTGCTCAGAAGGCGCTCGTTAGGAAAGACTTATTCAGCAGTGAACTGGGAGAAGATGACGGTAAAGCTAAACTGGTCCAAGAGCTTTTGTTTCATGATGCAGGCAAGTTAACGAAAAAATATTTCTACGGATCCTATGTTATTTCATTTCACTGAATTTGAAAATGAGAAAGGTATTATAATACATGATGTGCACATTTCATAACTTTGATTTTACTACCACTAAACTATAAGAAGACTATTCCATAGATAACTTCCTGTAACATAGTAATTAATTATATTATTGATAACATTTTTGTCATAGAAGTACTAAATGAAGTAAGTCCTCGCAATTGAAAACATTTGTCAAAAATATCATGGCCAATAAATTTCAAAAATAAATATTTTTAAAATTCGGACTACTAAGTATTGTGAAATGCTTTGAACTGACAATTTTAACACATTATAAAATACAAATCTGAAAAGGAAACTAGCTGACGTATTGACGAATAAATCATTATAGCATGGAGGTAAATTTAAAAACAACAAAAAAAATATTTTAAATTATAAACTAGGAGGTAATTCTAAATGAGACTAACGAAAAAGATTTAATTTTTTGCGTGTGATTTGCATCTATTTGCATCATCTAAAATATTCAAATGTATTTCTATCTGGCATCTGGCAGCGCTAGTGATGACACTATGAATCGTTATTTTGTAAACTTAAATTTAAAGCTTTTGAATTATTTTATAAATTTAACTTTATTTAATTATACGCCCGTTTTGATAAATTTAACTTATTAAAATAGTCTACTTTTATTGAAAAATATTCTCTAAAACATTAACTTACTCTACACGCTACTTGGGTCAGGTGCAAAAATATAATTAGTCTTTTAGCATTTATAGTATTTATTACGTTTACATTTAACTTTCTTTGTATTATTATATTTTATTAATAAACAATTTTTAGACTGTGTTTTTTTTTAATTTTGTTAGTTCTTGTACATTCTTCGATTTCCTCGACTTAAGTCACCTTGGCTGAACGTGTATTCACGATCGCTAGTGTATTATAAAAAAGAATCTATAATGTTAGATAATAGGCTGTAATAGTACTGTCAAACAATATAATACATTTCGATCAACGCAGTTTTTGTTTGTTTCGAGTTGTAGTGATTATTGTTGTAATCTTATTTCGTTGCAACATTCTTATTATAAGAATATAAGTTGTAATAAAAATTTGGAGCACTTAATTACAACTACAACTACTTCCTATCCTCCACAATGGCATTAGCGCTTCAAAGACGAGCAAATGTATGTAACATTCTGATGTACCTATGTAATATGATTGTACACAATATTATTCTGAGAGACTTCTATGAACTCCTGTAGAATAGCGGAAAGATAAATAGGTTGATAATGATCATAAATAAATACAATAAGATTCAGACATAACCATTGTTATCTCAGCTTTCTGAAAGTGATATGAGACTTAATCACATTTTTATTCATGTGCTACAAACAATTGTTTTAACCAAAAACATACTACACTATACTTGTGTTTTATAAAATTTATTTTAGGTTCGCTTGCCGCCAGAAGTAAACAGAATACTGTATATACGAAATTTACCGTACAAAATATCAGCAGAAGAAATGTACGACATTTTTGGAAAATATGGAGCTATTCGTCAAATCCGTGTGTAAGTTTACTCATAATTGTGTGACACTTAGTTTTGTTTTCAGTAATAACATTACGAGTAATTATGAAGTACTACTCGCACATTTTATCAATTTCTTGCTGCTACATTTCCCGTTTGTGATTCATACAGACGATATGACTTTATACACAATGTGAAACATCATATACTTCCCTCACCGATTTAAGATTTTCCTTAAATAATAGAAGAGTTTTCTAATCTGGTTGATGGCTAACTTTCTAGTTGCATGTAGAAGTTTTGAGATAAACCCTAATAGTAATATTAAATGGTCATCATTCATCATTATCAGCCAGTTTTTGTCATAACGCCCCTATTAGCTTGCTTTTATTTCTTTAATTTAAGAATTTATTTAAGCCCTGTCACCGGGATTTCATAAAAACGAACTAGGAATGTACATACATCATCGTCATCATCAGCCTATCTCAGTCCACTGCTGGACATAGGCCTAAGATAACAATATACATACATAAGTATGATAAATATTCTTAGGTGAATTCAGATGGTGGCAGAAGAAATGCTCTCCTCACAAATTGATTTCTGTGTTTTGTAGAGCTTTCCACAATCATCATTGTGTCATTACAGACAGATGTTTGTTAAAATTGTCCAGAATTTTGATAAAGTTTTGAACTTCACCTGTAAAAATAGTTTGGAAGTTCAAGATTGTCACCATGTTTAACTCTAAAATGGATTTTATTTATTTATTCTAATTACAATGATTTGCAATGGCTGTAGTAATTCAATCTGTATTAAGATTTGGCATCTTTCAGGCAAGGACCCTAGCCCAGTACCATAACTCACAAATGCTCAATGGCAACTTCTCAACTATTTGAACCTTTTTTTGATGACATTTAAATATTATTGATAAATGCATGGAAAAAATGATTTAGCATTCATTATATACTATTGTATGCTTTCAGAGGCAACACACCAGAAACAAGAGGAACTGCATTTGTTGTGTATGAAGATATATTTGATGCAAAGAATGCATGTGACCATTTGTCTGGTTTCAATGTTTGTAACAGATATTTGGTTGTTCTGTATTATAGATCTAACAAAGCATTCAAGGGTATGGATATCGAGAAGAAACAAGAAGAATTAGACACACTGAAAAAGAAATATGGCATATCATCTGATGATCTAAGGAAATAATATTAGTGTAATGGTGTTTAAAATACAATTGTTTTATTTTTAACTTCGAGTTTAATTTACTTTTTAAATATATCAGTGAATAGACTGTGATTATACTTTTAACAGCACATTTTGCTTGATAAGACTAGCACACACCATTTTTCTTATTCATGTTTTATTACAAGTTCATTTTATTGCAATTTTTGTAATTATATTACAAAATTAGACATTCATTTGCTGTCATAGTTAGACATTTATTTACTGTCATAGCAATATTTGATTAATTCAATGTATCTAAATAGAGGAACTACTGAGGCAGTATCTGTTTCTTATCAAAATGTAGTGCTGCATCATCTGATAATAATGTAAGAGTCAAATTCACAAACTTATTGTGTGACTGACACCAACAACAGTATGAGCTTAAACAGTCAAGGATTAATTTATTTATATTTATTACACAAACTATACATAATCTTTATCTTTCTAAAAACACTCTTTATTTAAACTTTCATCGTAATCAGTCTCTAAATGTCCACTGCTGGACATAGGCCTCCCCTAATCAGCACTAACCTTTGACTGTGCCTAATCTTAAACCACAGTGAGCACAATATTTTTAAAACTTATTTGTAACATGAAGATTTCCCTTCACCTATTAATTAACAGATTCTGTCATAAAATGCGCTCTTTTCATGAAACTAAATTTAGTAAGGATCATAATACTACAGTAAATTAACAAGTTTGACAAATAAAACACAGTATGAGATACATTTGAGTTTTAATTTGCAAGTGCACATCGATTACATTGTTATATGGATAAGCTAATCTTTGCAGATACCAGCTGGACTGTAGCCCTATATCTGGTACAGCTATTGTTTGCTGGATATTGAATAAAAAATGTGATTATATGAGTTACATAGAACATTGTAAGGTTCAAAATCCGTCTTTTATCAAGCGTTATTTTAACATTTAAGTGTGGGTACTTTAAAAACCTATTATATACTAATTTTGTTTTTTAAACAATGATCTATTCTAATTAACGTTCTAGGTAGCATCGTATTTATTTTTCCTTGAGATGATATATGTAGATTAAAAATTAATGTTTCGTATATCCAAGTTAAATATTGATAAAAAAAGCTGGCGGCTAATCTATTACCGATTTGAAAGTTGTCTTTTAAACCACGTAGCGTGAAAATCGTAAAAAATCTCTTGCAATAAAATCTTGTAATAAACTCTACAAACATTAAACATAAAATCATACAATTAACTGAAAGACATACGGCACACATTGAAATAGTTTCAAGCCACCGGGAAATGTTTAGACATATGAACATAATGATAATAATAATTTAGTAAAACGTGTTAAAGATTGAAAATACTTGTTTTTCGGTTTTACATGTTTGAGTTAACTTTCGTTCGTATCCCTTGGACACGTAACCACAGTCAAGGCTGACGAGAAACAAAAAATTATAAAATCTACAACAACAAAACAATGAGAACATAGCGTAAGAATCACTTAAACGTTTAAATAAATAAGTATACTATATATGTCAGTTTCCTATGTAGAATATTTCATCCAAGAATCTCTCTATAGTTGAGAAATTACCTGGGACAGGAATAAAATGGAAATTAAGACGCCGAGGCGAGGCGTGCTTTGCCCTCTGTGACCAATTGCTTATTTAAGTAAATGTCTTCGTCTGTTGATGTGTCGATCAAATCCAGAGTCAACAGAGGCTCGCTCGGGTTAAAGGGATCCTTGCCTACATCTTTACATATACCCACGAATTGTTGTTCTACACAAAGCTCTTGGAATCTAATGCAGTCTTCTACGGTCCAGTCTTGGTGAAGAGGCCACACGTCTGAAATTTGTAAATATATACACGTGTTACTTAACATTCGTAGCTTATAAGTAATTTACATAAGTGGTTTAATTGGTTCATTCTGAGACTCGACTCTTGACCATCAGTGGAATGATAAAAAGGGTCCAAGAAAAGTTGTTTACGATTTCTTAAATACCTAGTATGTTAGAGAAATTGAATTTGTTATAATTTATATATAATATTATAGTTACGAGTTGACAAACTACATATTACTGACGAATAATCTCGTAACACGTATTGTAGTCGAATATCCCTGAAAGCGACTACTAGTCTACCATTTGTTGGATGATTTATCTAGACAATGTGACAATGTATCTATCATATTATAAATCAAAAATTAATTTATTATTCGCAAGCAAACTTCTACGTATTATGATATTTTGTTAGAAAAACTTAATAAAATACTAATGTAGGTCTCTTAGCGGAGACCGTACTGACCATAAAGAAAAATAGTTAATCTGAATCTCGTTCTGGCCATACATAAGAATGGGGTTAGTCGATCGTCGTAAATAACAGCCTATTTTAAAGCACGCGAACGAAGGCTCGGAAACTCATATTTGTTCCTATTATTATTAATTTCATTGCTGTAATCATTGTGTATTACGATTATTTTTATTAATGATTTTATATAATAATAATTTTCGTACACCTCTACCCCGTATCCCATCACTGCTGTTATCCACTTCTACCAATGCCCAGGTTGTGCGGTAGATCACTCGTTAGCGATAGGACCGCCTTTTTTCACCTACTTCAAGTGAGCGTTGTCAGTGTTCGTTTATACAGTTGGTGTCGAGTGAGGAGCGAGGAGTGAGGAGCGAGGGCGGAGCGGGTGCGGGTGCGGGTGCGGGTGCGGCGGTACCGTAGAGGCGCGCCTTGATGGCCTGCGGCGGCAGCGAGCGCGCCAGCGGCACGGCGGCGGGCACGCGCCGCAGCCGCCGCGTCGCGAACACGGCCAGGTCGCCGTAGTCGCAGAAGTACACCGACACCGCGTCCGCCGACACCGCGCCCGCCACCACCACCCTCACAATACAAATACTTGTATTTTTTTGCAACAAATATGGTTATACGAAGATTATACTATTGAAATGGATCCATCATATCAGGCTTGTAACAGCGTACAATTTTTAATGAATTAAGATGTCATTTTATTCATATTATGTTAACCCAATTTTATATGGTACTACCGGTCATACAAATCGATAAATACTACAAAAACTGGTGTGAAAATATAATTCTATGCCATAATTTGTTGCCGTTATCCTCTCGATATTACAGTTCTACTCAGCGCGAGCTATGCAAAGGGCTGTGCTCGCGTCTGAAGGATCGCATCAGAAATGAGGCGATCCGAAAGAGAACCAAAGTTATCTACATAGCCCAAAGGGTTAACGAGCTGAAGTGGCAGTGCACTGGTCACATCTGTCGCAGAACCGACAGCCGCTGGAGCAGACGTGTTCTGGAGTGGAGACCGCGACTTGGCAAATGTAGCGTAGGACGCCCTCCAGCTAGGTGAAGTGACGATATACGCAAAGTGACTGGCAATGGTTGGATGCGAATAGCTGAAGATCGAACTCAGTGGCGTGCCATTGGAGAGGCCTATGTCCAGCAGTGGACGGGAGCAAGCTGATAATGATGAAAAGAAAATGATGTTATTCTCTAGATATTGTTGCTAGAATTAAGTCATGTATAGGACAGAAATGTACCATATCGATATTCACCTTTTAAAATAAATATTCCCAATGATCACGTCTGCATCCGGGGGGCAGTTTTTCGAAAAAGTAAAACGACATTATTTATGACAATAAAAGTCTTAAACTAAATAAAAATATATAAATATCGAGAAGACAATACTAGGTTAAATAATGCTTGAAATAAAACTAAAGATGGCTTGAACTCATAATTTGCAGTGATCGTTTATGATCAATTACAATCAACAGTTAAAAGGTGTAAAAAAATAAATTCAAATTCTGTTTAAAACTGCCCCATTCTCACCGTATATGTTGGTAATAGACAATAACATTGTATCAAAATGTAACTACTAGCGACACCTAGTCTGTGGTGTGTGAACTAAATGT